>JAEUWP010000392.1:0-69577 GCA_018524725.1 Podaxis mareebaensis | reverse complement strand
GCTGTAGAGGTGTAGTCTTGGCACGATTCTGGTCTCGCGCCGTGGTGGTTGGTGGTATAGTCGTGTATTGAGTTGTCGGGGCCCGTGACTCGTCACGCTGCACAAGAATTCGCACCAGGTTCGTACCTCACTTGGTGCGGCACTCGTAAACGATCCATGTAATATGCTTTATGATGTCCTTTCCCTAGGGACCTTGCGCTGCGCCTGTACCTAGCCCCGTGCCTCATTCCAGGATGAACATCGACCGTGTCGTGGCCCATCCTGCCTCCTGCGTCGAGCATATGTCAGGTAGGGAAAAAAGCCCATGGTCTTTGCACAATGCCCTAGTGACATCATGGCATATCTACGAGGTACTTACCCTTATCTGGCTCGTTAGTGTGAAACACGATGCGGCAAAGATTCAGAGCCGAGGGTTATTAAGATTACGAACAGTACTCTAGGCTGAATATCCATACAAGTGTACAACTAATGTGACAGCGCAAGACAGGAAAAACGGGTTGCGAATGCACCGAAAATAGAATCAAACAAGTGATACATTTGATTTGTCAACGGGATGAAGTTGAGCCGGCATCAGCCACCGGCGCAAAGATGTCATCATTCAATCTCCCCCGCATAGCGGAGGACTGAATATGCAGCGTCAAAAAGGGTTCGGCAAACCGTGGTGGCAGAGTGATTGTTACGAGTCGATAAACGAGTCTTGTGCTGAGAGAGAACTGAAGTGCGTCCATTGGATATTGCCGCTGGAATTTTGATGTGTGTTGAGATGTGTCGTGTGCCCGGATTATCGGCCTGTGAAATAGGGTATCCCAGGGTATCCCCGCGTTTTGGGGTCGGGGACCGGTACGAGGAGTCGGGGATTATTTAAAATATCCACGAATTAGATCGATCACATCGGCGGGTATAGATGAGTCAGAGTGCGACGAGTAACGACTGTGCAAGGAATGGTGTCATGGGTGGGATAGGTTGCATGGAAGCGAGAGAAGCATGAATGACAACTTGAATGACGCCGATTGTGTGGTGTTGCAGTTTTAACAATATTGTGTGCCCTTAATGGGTGTGGTGCGTGTAGTGGCGTAGGTTTGAGAACAAAGAGACGAGCGGGGACTTTTACGCAGTGTCCTTCAACGGAGGCACTAACTCCTTCCGAAAGCGTCGACTATCAGAATAAGTCCTTATACAAGAAAGCATCGACTTACTCGTCATAACGATGATCATGACCGAGCTTGCTTATCAGACGATCACAGGATGCAGATTCGTCTGAGGCTGATGGGGTGCAATATCCCGAGAATATCCCTCACCTCGCATCTCGTTGTACTGGGTGAGAATCCTCTCCAACCTCTTCACTGTCACGTAGAGATGACGGAAGAGTGCTCCGTGTAGTTCCTCTTCGGTCGACCACGGCGCGCTGAGATCGCCCTGCAGCTTCCTGTAACCGGCCGTGATAACCTGTAACAGCGCTTGCAGGATTGCTTCATCCTGTTCCGGGTCCGAAAAGACGGCCGCGGTGGTGTAGATGAACTTCTCGAGGTTGGTATCGGTAGGGAAACCGTGCGTCAGCGAGGAGATGGAGAGGCAGAAACACTGCAGTAGGCGATGGTAGTCGCTGGAATCAACGTCATGGTATTCCTCACTCGTGAGGACCTGCACGAGAGCTTGTCCGCTGGTAGTCTGGAAGAGAGAGTATTGCGGGTCTATGATGGACTTAAGTCTCATGTTAACTAGAAGAAAAATTATGTTAGTCGTGCCACCAAAATATGACGGAGAGATACGTGCGAAGAGTTCCTGTAACGGAGAGGGAGAGCAGACCGAGGCGGATGAGTCTCTTTTGGCTACGTTCTGGAGACATGAGAGACTATATCTGTATTGAGAGGAGGGAGGGAGGGAGCAGGAGACAATGTCGGGTAAGGTACAGAAAGCATTGGAGAGCTTATATACTCTTATATACACTAGCTGCATCGCAGGAGAATCTAAGTTGGAGCTCAGGGACGTGGTTAATGGTGATCATGTGGGATCATGTGGGTTGCGATCACAACTGAGCCGAACATCTGTCATCACACGTTTGTAAACATAATCACCTTTCCCTGTGCTGCTCCTTCCCTCTCATGCCTATCTCCTAAGCGAACTTCTCTCGGATATCTCCTCTCCAGCCTCGGCGCGCGTCTCAATGGCATCTCCCAGGCTCCAATCCACCTCAGAGTCTGCTATCCCTGCAGACTGGTCACGAGATCATCTTTTTTCACATCCATGGCATCGGCGTCGACGTCGACTGTCCAAAACGCCCACAAGTAAGAGTTTGACATGCACCGCCATCAAGGGGAGTCCGAGACTTGACGTGGAAGTCTGAAAACGCACGGAGCCGTGCCGCGCGCTGTGCCTCAATTACGTGTCTGATGTTGCCGCAGTGGTACTCGTTTGACGATACCACAACGAGCGCAACTACTTTTACTCCTTCTGGCATCAGTGCTCTGGGCTGGATACTAACGGCTTAGTGCCCTCTAAAATGAACCCAGTGGATCGTAACATCAGATCGCTGCTTGCTCTAATTTTGAGCCAGTGGGGGGGATAAGCGAGTACAGGGCCAGGGCCCGACACTACTTAACAGCTTAACCGGTGACAGCAAGATACGAAGACTCCAAGGGATCACATATTCGCGCTTCTGACCGAGGCAGAAATTAATCTGTTGAAACATCTATAGTTGTTAGAGCAGATCAAGCCGGTTAGCTGGACGAGACTTGATATAATGGCTCCTTTGAGACTTGAGAAGCTCTTTAATGAAGACAGTCAACAAAGATCACGATAAGAGCAAACCTACAAAATAGGAAATCTAAGCAAGCAAAAACCCTTCGATCAATAGATAGCAATTCACCGGGTCTTTGATCGATGAATACACGCAAAAGCCTCATGCTGATCGTATTTCTCCTCGTACTGTCGCTTTCATATGTAGTGGATCCCTTCATATGGACGATGGGCAACCGAAGATCAATTAAACGTAGTTCAAGTAATACCATACTGTTCTCAGGCACAAAAAAAACTCATCTACCAGGAAAGCGACCCCAATCCAATCAATCTATCAAACACCAAACACAGACCTATTCTAAGCATCGAGACATCAACTGTGTACATGTTCAACCCTTATGCGCAGAAATTTTCAAGCCGGCGGGCCCCAAATGGATACTCGCAGCTGGGGCGTGATGTCCGCCACCCACAATAACAATGCCATGAGGGGCATGATGGTCGTGGTGATCATGGTGCTCGGGAGGGCCGTGGTGGATAGGGTGATGAGGGGGCCCATGGTGATCGTGGTGATCGTGGTGATCGTGGTGATCGTGGTGCTCGGGGACGCCGCGGTGATCATGGTGTCCGGGAGGGCCATGGTGGACAGGGTGATGAGGGGGCCCGTGGTGCTCGTGGTGCTCGGGGGGGCCGTGGTGGATAGGATGATGAGGGGGCCCGTGGTGATCATGGTGCTCGGGAGGGCCATGGTGGACAGGGTGATGCGGGGGCCCGTGGTGGTCGTGGTTATCATGGTGGCCATGAGGATCGTGGTGGTCAGCATGGCCAAATTGACGAGGTACCATGGCGGAGTCGGTATCAACATTAGCAGACTCTTCAGAGGCAACCTGGGTATCAACAAGCCAACGACGGCTGGTATCGGAATCGGGCGGCGGCGGAGGAGCAACAATGGCTCCGGTAACAATTCCCAATACCTTGTCGATCTGGGGCTCTCGACTGGCAAGTGAAGTGTCGCTGGAATCGGAAGCTTCCTTATCATCAGAACGCGGCTCCGGTGCTGGATTGGGAGGGAAGACGATCCCAAGGACCTTTGACAAGTCTTGCGGATCGCGAGGAAGAATGTTATTTCCCTGTGACTGCGAAGCCGGAGTCAAAGCGGACAAAGCGGGCAAGGAGGGCACAGGGATATCGAGCTGTGGTTGCTGTGGAGAAGTGGAAGCAGGCGAGTTGGCCTGCGGCTGCCGCGTTGGAGCGGGCGAGCCTTCCTGCGAGTTCGAATGATGTAAAACGCCTCCCAAGCCTTGCAAGACGCCTCCCAGGATCTGTGGGCTACGGGGAGCAGGTGCATTCATGGCTGGTTGCGGTTCGGACCCCAACGAAGGTAAAAGGCCTGACAGGAGCGAGGTCAGGTCCTGCGGATTGCGGGGAGACAAACTTGCTCCAACCACGGGACTCCCAGGACGCAGGATCTTCGCATTGGCCTGGACGCGGACGTCCGTGCCTGCTGAATCAACGTCTACGGCTGCGGCACTGGGACTGGCTTTGACATCTGCATGTGATGCAACGTCGCCAACCACAGGGAGGTCCAGGCCCCTTCGTTGGTTATCTGCCACCGGAGCCCCGGTGGTCGCGCAGACAAAGACGAGGAAGGTCAAGGTAACCCAGATCGAACGCATGGTGTAAGGGATTAATGTTTGAAATGAATGATACTGAGCAGCGCAGGGATGGGAGAAAGAGGTAACCGGGATGCTTGTCGAGCCTCGGCGTCCTCTTTTGCTGATGGTTGGAGGACATTTCCAACGCTTTTTATACGAGGCAGAACGTGGATTGAGCGGCGGTATGTTTTCGAGAGGGATCTCCTCTCATTGCTAGAAGCTGTTGAACACTTTCCAGGATATGTCAGTTGACAAGACTAGCAGAGACCTCAGTTCCGGAAGGTGGAGCGTTTGTCGTCGAAACAAAATCAAAATATGCGACAAGTCAATTGTGAGCACGAGAAGACGTTCACATCAGCATTGGTGAGGTCAATTGCAGTACGCAGAAAATCAAAGAAGGCCTGGAATATGGGCGTATCGAATGACAGGAACAAGCCACGGAAGAACAGAAAGCCCATTTTGTCAAGCCCATTCCGATTCGAGTCTTGTTTAGCGTCTGCTAGCCTGTGATGTAGTGAGCCAGAACCTGATTAGGGTAGAGAGACGCCGTATAGGACAGGAAAATTGGGCTTGAAATGTTAGCATGCCGCCATTTTTGTCGTTTGTTTGATTTGTAGCCTGGTTCAGGCAACAGAAGCATGGAGAAGGCGCAGAGAATGGTGAATAGCGTGTGAGTACTGAGCTAGCCTGGTTCACGCGGGAAACGCCTGTTGCTATTTCACGTGAACAACTATGATTGATGACCAAGCTGCTCATATCAATCCCTTCCAAAAGGAATTGAAATGATCCTTGACCTGGTTGTTTGACCCCACAAGGCCGCAGCGTAACTGGAAGTCGATTATCTAGACCCCCAATAGGTGCTATAGCGGAATGGTCCAGCAAACCCATCCGACTAGTTGCAGTCCGCCGCATACTTTAATGCATTACAGACATCTTCCACTCAGCTAATCTTCTATCAGCATACGATCATTCCAGTTAATGGCTAAATAACCAAGTTGACAAATGGTCTATGTTTAATGCACAGCCCATTCCGATGCGGCGTTTAGCCGATGTACTAACAATTCCCATGCGGCGCTACCAAGTTAAGTCAAAGACAGGGAATCTTCCCCCAAGTCTATGGACCTTTGTAATCAGCGTATGGACGGTTAATGTCGTGTGGATCACACCAAACACGTTAGAGGTTATCGGTTCACACCGCTTGTGAGTGAAACATTCTGTGGCAGCGGAATACGATATGGCGTCGGCCCAGGATAAACAGGATAAAATAAGGTAGACAAGGTTGTTGTTGTTAAGAAAGTTACCGATTACTGAATGACGGGCGGCTGTAAACTGCCAGAGGGAGATTGTAAAGGCTCTTGTCTGTTAACATTAGCGGGACGGACAGATCAGGATCGATTGTGACGTCGGAATCTACCATCTTATCAGAGGGCTGGAAAATTATCCACATGCAGCCGCTGGGAGAGGAGGGCGGACACCTTGATCTAGAATACGGTATAGGTAGACATGTATTTGAGCCTCCATGAATTTAAATAGGTTGTTAGAAAGTTCGCATTGGCAGTGGAAGTTCTGAAGGAGCATAGGCTACGAGTTAGGGAAGCGATATACCTCTATAATTTCAGATCCATGCAATGACTCATGGGCTCCAACGCTTACGCGGTTAATCGGGCGGCAGAATCACAGCAGGATATTGTTGCCCAACTACGCGGGCTCCTACCCAGCCCATCTCGCGTTGCGGGGCGGCATTCGACCCGTCTTCCAACAAGATTATCGCGTACCAAACAAAGATTTACTTCTGAATACCAAGACATCATCCGAATACAGGTTCAACCACTTTCTGCAGTAATTTCTAAACCACCATGACCAAAATGAATACTTGCAGCAGGCTTGTGATGCGCGCCACCCGCAACGTTGTCATAGATGCCGTGCGCCGCCCCTACAGCGACGTGATTATGACCGTCTGAGGCGATGATAGTCACAGGTTTCCCAGGCGCACCAATGACAACGCCGTGGTGAGTGTGAGGATCGTAATGAGTATGCTTATCGTGGTTGTCGTGGTTGTCGTGGTGATTGTGGTTATCGTAGTGGTCGTGGTTGTCGTGATGATCGTAGTTGTCGTGATGATCGTGCTTGTTGTGATAGTCGTGGCCATCGTGCTGATCAGCATGGTCAAATTGACGAGTCGCCATGACCAAGCCAGCATCAACATTAGTAGACGCTTCGGATGCAACCTGAGTATCAACGAGCGAACGACGGTTGGAATCGGACGTCGGCGGCGGAGGAGGAGGTGAGAAGGCTCCGGTAACAATTCCCAATACCTTGTCGAGCTGGGGTTCTCGGCTGAAAAGTAAATTGTCGCTGCTGTCGAAATTATCCTTGACGCTAGCACGCGGCTCTGGCGCAGCTTTGGGTGGGAAGACGATCCCAGGGACCTTTGAAAAGTCTTGCGGACTGCGAGGAAGAATGTTATCGGCTTGTGAGCCCGGCGCCTGTGGCAAAGTGGGCGAGTTATCCTGTGGCCCCGGCACCGAAGGACGGGCAAGCAAGACATCTCCCACGAGGTCTCCCAAATTATCTAGCAAGTCATCGCCCAGGTCATCTCCCAGGTCATCTCCCAGGTCATCTCCCAAGTTGTCTCTCAAGTTGTCTCCCAAATCGTCTCCCAAATCATCTCCCAAGTCATCCCCCAAGTCGTCTCCCAGGTCATCTCCCAGATCGTCTGGCACATCTCCTAGATCTCCCAGATCTTGCGGGTTACGACGAGCAACCGCATCCATGGTTGGGTGCAGCGTGGGCCCAGACGATGGCTCGGGTGGAAACTCCTCTGGGAGGGAGGAGGGGGTCTGTGGACTGAAGGCAGACGAACTTGCTTTAACCCCGGGACGCAGGGTCTTTGCATTGGCTTGGACGTGGACGTCCGTGCCTGCTGAATCAATTCCTACGGTTGTGCCACCGGGACTGGCACCGACGTCTGCGTGTGATCCAACGTCGCCGATCATAGGGAAGTCTGGAACCCTTCGTTGGTTATCTGCCACCGGAGCCCCAGTAGTCACGCAGGTGAAGACGAGGAGGGCCAGGGTGGCCCAGGTCGAGCGCATTGTGTACTAGTAGCTGAGATTTGAGAAGTGATAGTACTGAACAACGCAGGAGTGGCAGAAAAGAGAACGAGATGCCTGTCGAGCTTAAGCGTCCTCTCTTGCTGATAATCTGAAGGGGTTCCCATGTCTTTTATGCGTAAGAGAGTGCGATTTGAGTGGTCGTATGTTTTCTGAAGAGCTTTCCTCCTATTTCCAGAAGCTATCGACGATTTTCCAAGAAATGTCAGTTAACCAGGCTAACAGAAACCCCAGTCCCAAGAGGTGGAGCATCCGCCACCGAAACGAACCAAAAATAAGCAGCAAGTCAGTTCTAGAGAAGTAAGAACAAAGGAGACATCTATTCAGGTCCATTCCGAGTCTTGTTTAGCGTCTGCTAGCCTGGGATGCAACGAGCCAGAAATTTGGATAAGGTGCAGAGACGCCTAGATAAGGGCGGGCTTGGAATGGATTACATCATAGTTTGCCACGTTCGCGTGACCGATCGGGTGGCAGAAACCAAATCTGGGTTATTTTCGCCCAAATTGCGAAGGGCTGAAAATTGGAATTGTGGATGATTTTCCAGGCAGGACCTGCTATCTCGAGACGAGTTTTCTGTCATCGATCTCATCTCGCTCTCTACTTCTCACAACTACATCCCTCCCTCTACTCCTTTCGGTCGACGCGTGGATACACATCTCGGACTAACATGTCCTCTGATTCTGCTCCGATAAGTCTCGAGCAGCTCGAGCAGGAAATCGCACAACAGAAAGCGCTCTTCAATGACCTAAGATCGCAGCACGCGGCTGGGTCGCCAGAGCTGGAGGAGGCAAAGAAGAAATTAGGCGAGCTGCAGAAGGCGCTGGCGTTGTCTAAATCAAAGGGCGATGCGTCCAAGGACGCGGCTGGTGGAAAGAAGAAGGAACGGCTACTCCTAAAGACCGCTAAGGTGTGTACGACCATCACAATCACGCCTTTGTCCAGAAAGAAGTAATGTCACGGGATAGGGCACCAAAGACTATGGCCCAGGTGAAATGTTCTGTCGCGGGCACATTGAGAAGATTGTCAGAGAATGCTTTACGACGTATGGTGGCTCATGTCTGGATACCCCGGTTTTCGAGCGAAAAGACGTCTTGACGGACAAGTACGGTGAAGATTCTAAACTCATTTTCGACCTCATGGACCAGGGAGGAGAACAACTCGCGTTGCGTTATGACCACACCGTGCCCCTAGCGCGTTACCTTGCCATGATGGGAGGCACGAATACACAAAGCAAAATTTGGCAAATTGGGAAAGTGTATCGGAGAGATAACCCTGTGATGTCGAAAGGACGTATGAGGGAATTCATGCAGGCCGTAAATCGTTCAGGTTTTTTACGGGTATTAGATTCTTATCGTCTTGGATAGGATTTCGACGTCAGCGGCACATGGGACCCCATGATTCCAGATGCCGAAATATTGAGTTTGGTGTGCACGATCCTGACCAAACTAGAGGTTGGCGAGTTCACCATCAAGGTGTGTCTCAACATATTCTCTTAACCTTTTCCCAACCCTTACAACCCTTAGGTCAACCACAGAAAAATCTTGGACGGTATTTTCGAGGTCTGCGGAGTACCAAAGGAGAAGATTCGCACAATTTCTTCTGCCATTGATAAGCTCGATAAGGCGAGTCATTCTAGGTGTCGACCAATTATGACTCCTCACTCACATCCAATTCTAGTCTCTATGGGCTGACGTCAAGAAGGAAATGACAGTCGAAAAGGGTCTTGATCCTGCTGTCGCAGATAAGATCGGCGAGTACGTGCGACTTAAAGGTTAGTCAGTCCGATGAGCTATAGGAACTAGTATTCACCCACATTCTAGGCGGACCCGAGTTGATCGACAAGTTGAGAGAAGACCCAGTCATCGTTGCTAATGCCAGCGCCAAACAAGGTCTAGAAGAGATGAAGATCCTCGTCTCCCTACTTCAGGCATACAAGATCCTTGACAAGGTACCGGTCACACTCCTGTTACTACGACGATTTAGGTTTGACAATTATTATTTTAGATCTCCTTTGATATGTCTCTCGCTCGTGGTCTCGACTACTATACTGGTATCATCTACGAAGCAACCGTGGAAGCCTCCGCACCTCCTTGGCTCAAAGCCGCCCAAGCTGCCGCTGCTGCCCAAGAGGGTAATCCTCCTCCGAACACCCTCACCTCCACCGAACCCTCCCCACCCGCACCCTTGCCAACAAAGAAAGACAAGAAATCGAAAAAGAAGGCCGAAAACGGAGAGGAAGAAGATGAGGTTGACGACTCACAAGTTGGTGTGGGGTCTATCGCTGCTGGCGGGCGGTACGATGGACTTGTTGGTTCGTTTACTTCTGCGGCGGCGGGTGACAAAGACAAGAACAAGGGACACTTGCCTTGTGTGGGCGTAAGTATCGGTATGGACCGAATTTTCGCTTTGCTGTGGCCCAAGTGGGAAGCGAAGGGAATGAGGAGTAAAGAGACTATGGTCTATGTCATGAGTGCTGGCGATGGGTTGTTGACCGAGCGTGTGGAGTTGGTGAGAGAGCTGAGGGAAGCTGGTATCAAGGTCCGTATTTGTCCTTTCGAGTCCACTTTATTGTTTATTGAAGGTCGCGTTATCTGTAGACCGACTTCTTGGCGAAGAACAAACCCAAGCTTCCTTCCCAGTTTGCAGCAGGCGAGAAAGACGAAGTGCCATTTGCTGTCATTCTTGGTGTGGATGAGTTGAAGGCTGGACTGGTCACCGTCAAGGAGCAGAAGTGGGAGTTTGTCGAGGGAAAGAAGGTCAAGGTGCAGAGTGCGGATCAGGGCACAAAGGTGAAGAGGGATGAGCTTATTCGCTGGTTGAAGGATACCGAGACGTACAGAGAGTGGGATTCTGGAAGATTGATTTGATGTAATGAGCTGATAGACGTGTTACGTTTAATAGACAAGAATAATCTATATTAGTATACTACGCGCCCGAATGCTGGGTTGTGTCTTCGCTGCGGTCAACTTGTACGTTATTACTCTGTGATCGATCCCGGTGTGAAGTCTTGCATGGCACGAGCTACCATATGACTCCAACGGATAAGTGTCCTGTTTGACCACATATGATATACACTATTCGTAGGAACAACACGGCCATTCCTACTCGCGCTCGCGGGTCAAGTTGTTCTTGAAGGTGGACAATTGCATCCGTCTCTCTGATGCTGTGCGTCCCGCACTCGTGTTAACTGTTTCAAGACCCCCGCGTGGTATTAGCTGGTATTAGCGGGGTAACCAGGGGCACGGGAAGAGATTCCAGGCGCTTGGTAAGTTCGAAATCCCTCCCTCTTGGGGTTTTATGGGACTCAGTTAAGGTGGGCTGTCTGGTGTTAACTGTGTATTCGTTCTGTGGATTATACCTATTTGTGAGGACTGAGTACTGGAAGACGGAATGGTGAAGGGAGCTTGAATGGTGTAGACTTGAAATTAATTTAAAGGTAGATCGCTTGTGGTAAAATTTTCGTGCCTGAAGTGACCAGGAAAGTAGCGGCATGCTCTGTGGATGTTTTTGCCGGTCAGTAACGATACTGGTCCAGGGATGCCAAAATTCTGATTGGAAGTCTTCCTGGTTAGTTGCCTGAGTCGTTGTACTGATGGTTAGTGGACAAGGCTCAAGCATTTGTGGATATCTCGTCTGGAAAGCGATGCATGATTCTCGTTACGTGGAGATCAGTCAACATGGGTCATGCGGACATTTGTACGTCCGTATATATCGTAGAATCGATCCTAGTTGTACATTTGCACACACTGTATACGCTCACACACGGCCACCAAGAGCATCCCTCAAGGCACGGACTGTCCCAAATGAACGTACTCCCTTCGGTCTAGTAATCAACTTGATCATTGTCCGAAGCCTAGTTTTCGTTCAGAGCTTCGCGGTCGATACCACACAGGACCTATTTCACCCCCAAAGCGTCTTCCACCCCCTTACAACACGATTTCCGAGCCTTGAATCGTTGTTCTGTTTTCGTCAATGTTTCTCAGGATCAATGGGCCCAAGTCGTGGGCGCCGGTTAGCCCCATCAGTTTTTTATGGGTCGAGTCAGGAGCACGCATGGCTTGGAAGGGGCACATTTGGATTTCCCGCTTTCTGGAAATCATTTTGATATTGAAATATGGCGAGTATGAGCCTCCATATGAACTTGCGGGCTTTCGCGGGGTCGTTATGTCGTGTCAACCGCATGGGATGAAGGGCAGTAAACTCCGTGCTATCGTGCTTGTCCCTGGAGACGGACTTTAGGGGCTATGTCCTTGGGAACGAAAATCGTATTGTCAGACTCATTGAGGGTCGGGATGCGGAGAAGAGGAGGTATAAATGCGTGAGTATTCTGGCTTTGTGTCCTCAGTCAATCAGATTCCTATTCCTTGCGCCATCAGCAGCATTTATTACCATGGTTCTCAAAAATCTCGTCACTGCCTTTGTAGCTCTTGCAGTCGCCGCAGTCACTGCGGTTGCCCAGACCGACCTCTCTTCTTGTGACTTTGTTTTCGTCCCTGACGTTCCCGTCGATCCGGCCGTTACGAACGTCGTTGGCGACTTCAACTTTAGTGAGTGATGCTTTCCTAGTGGTGTCCCGGAGCGTCAGCTGACATGGACATCGCGTACCTCGTAATATCTAGTTCCCGGCCGTGAGTTGGCCGTGGCCTCTGAGTCCCACCAAGGCTTCGTACGAATATTTCTTTAACTCATCGTCGTTTTCCAGTTACTGATAGAGGAGTATAGACCCTCGGTGCGACGTTCACAGAAAATCCGGACGATGTGTTCAACGTCCACAACGAGTTCTCCGAAGTTGGGTGGACTTGCGAACAGGTGTCTGGTTTCTTGGAGGGTCTCGCTGGACAGACGCTCCCCGGTCCTTCGGGTGTTAACTGGAACATCCAGTTCGCTGAGTGTACTTGCGGAAATTGAGGGCCTGGTTCATTCAGGTGCAGGGAAGAGATTTTGGGTGATTAGTTAGATCTTGACAGGAAACTGTCAGAGAAGTGCTTTGATGGGATAAAATTAGATATGTACTTGGGTCCGGGTTGTATGACACTTTCGACATAGCCTTGGAACGAGAAGCGTGAGCGTTAGAACATTTCGCTGCGCTCTTGAAATTACATGGGGAATAGAGCCCGTAGATGGTCTGGGCAAACAGGTTAGATACTGCGCATTGAAATGCATGTGGCCTGTAGAAGGCGATGAGGCACCGGTTTCTGTGCCGGATAACAAATTTGTAAGAGCGTCAGGAATTTTGCAGGGTAGTTTTAGGAATGTAACTCTGAGAACGTTGTGGTTGTTCAGCAGTGCGTCTTTGGACGAGGAATACAACGAAGCGGGAAATGCGCAGTCACGTTGCCGTGGACGATATGTGGGATTGTGACCTGATGCGTGACGTCATGTTGAATTTAGAAAGACAGTGATCGAACCACTTGGATGATCGCTGTGCTTCATCTCCTTTCACGACTGAGACGAATATAATACCCGCACGACCTTTACGAGCCCCCGAGTACGACCCCAAACTACACCCAAAGTCACCTCTATCATCCCTATTGAAATGGGAGTCGACAAACTTGTAAAAAGAGGATATCCTAGTTCGTACTCCAGCGCTTTCTCTCCTTGCTGTGTAATGTTGCTCACCACCGCCCCGCAGTCTTCTTTTCTTTTGTTCTTGCTTTTAGCATTATTGAGGTGTGCCCCTTCCACCTGCAGGCATGCAATCATCTTGACTAGTCATTTAGCTTGCCATTTCTGGCTGGCTGGTAGCCCGATTCAACTCCCATCACAACTACCGAAGTCTAGGAGAACGAGATCGCGTGCGATACTTCCTCTTCGTCTCAGCATGGACCGTCGCCCTTCTTCCCATATTAATGTTCTTCTTCATTGCCGCGAGGAACTCTGTGGGAGCCAGTGTCTTAACACATATTATCTTGTATGTCGACTCTACCCCCGCTTGCCTTCCACCCAATTTGACAACATTTCTCCGTGATAGCCTGCTTATAACTTGGGTACTCTGGTTAACAGCGTCCGCTGCGTTAACAGAATCAATAGGAGGTGGACTTAATTGCTCCACTAATGACACGTTTGCGTATTGTGGTCAGGTCAATGCCCTAGTAGCCTTTGGATGGATCACCTGGTATGTGTTTGTTCTCGTGTGTGGTATTGATCATTACGTGAGACTTACCGACCGTCCACAGGATCTTCCTCTCATTCGCACTCTTTGTCGTCATTCTGCTAGGCATTCGCACAATCAGGCGCGGAGACGGCTACGGCGGCAGTCTGGTTGCTGTGTAAACCCCCTTCATTCTCTTCTCTCGGAGTTCTAGTAACGAATGATGGACGCGTTCCTGTTACCTCGATTCTTCTCTTGCGTTGCGATAACATCCTGTACATCGTATGCTATACTTTTGTCTCGATCAATTCTCTGATCCCATGTCTGTAGTCCTATAATATCTCTTACGCACCGACTTGCGTCATAGTTAGAAGGCTCTTGGCTCCCACCAAGGAGACCGGTCAGACCCTCACTACCGCTATAACCTCCTACCACCAATCCCAACACCATCACCTTACAACGCCGACCCAAATGGCTGCTAGCAGAGCCCTCACAGAAGCCAGAAAACACACAATACCTCCCCTCCGTATCGCCCTCCGCGGCGAAGCCCTTCTCACAAACCCAAGGTTCAACAAAGGCACCGGCTTCTCCCTACGCGAGAGAAAAGATTTCGGACTCGTAGGACGTCTCCCCTCTCGCATCAATACTCTAGACGAACAAATCCAACGGGCATACGAACAACTCAGTTCGCGACCAGATCCGCTTAGGAAAAACACTTTTCTCTCCAGTCTCAAAGACCAGAACTGGGTGCTCTATTATGCGCTTATCTCGAGACATTTGAAGGAGCTCGTGCCTATTATCTATACTCCCACTGAGGTGAGACTCTTGCTTGGATCGCTTGTGACAGATGGAAATGGAATGGATACTATGTTGTATAGGCTGATGCGATCGCGCAATATTCACATTTGTTTAGGAGAAGTGAAGGTTTGTATTTGACGTTCACCGATCAGGACACGATGGAAGAGGAGTTTGTGGAACAGACTGTTGGGCAGGGGAGAGAGATTGATCTTGTGGTCTGTACGGATGCGGAGGCTATTCTGGGGATTGGGGATCAGGGTGTTGGTGTGAGTGTTTTTTTGTTAATGTTGTTCCCATCTTGCTTGCTTGTATTTTTGGACTAATTTATTGCGTTGGTGGATGTGTGTAGGGTATTGCGGTGAGTGTATTTGGTTTGTGATGGTGCTGGGTCTGTAATGAAGTGTTGGATTTGGGAAGATTTCGACGGCAAAGTCAGTTATGTATACGTGCGTGTATCCCTTTCTCTTTTTGGGTGTATTCGTTGACGAATGGATACTCTATAGATTGATTGGAGGGCTGGACCCGGCCAGATCTTTGAGCGTAATGCTGGACGTAGGAACAGACAACGAGAAACTACTGAACGACGAACTTTATGTTGTATGTCTTATCTCGCTTGAGTCATGAGTTCGATGAAAAATCGTAGGTTTCTTAGGGATGGAGGCACAATCGAATCCGAGGCGAAGAATACGACAAATTCATCAACAAGTACATCCCACCTCTTTCGGGTATACGCGTGACTGAAATATCCCTTACAGATTCGTTGGATTAGTCCGCAAATACTATCCGCATAGTCTACTACACTTTGAGGACTTTGCGGCCAGTAACGCATATCGCGTGCTAATGCGTTACAGGAAAGAACACGCCGTCTTCAACGATGACATGTACGTCTCTCCACTCCAAAACCTGTAAAAGGCGGATACTCACTTTCAGTAGTCAAGGTACGGGCGCAGTCACTCTCGCATGCCTCACGGCCGCCATCGGTGTCGCCAACAACCAAGCCCACGACAAGCAAGGCTCGCTCTCCAGTCAACGATACGTCGTCCTGGGCGCAGGGGCAGCCGGTCTCGGAATAGCAACACAAATCCGAGACGCCATGGTCGCGACCGACAAAATCTCAAAACAAGAAGCCAACACTAAATTCTGGTTAGTCGATCGGGAAGGGCTTGTATATGACGTGGGTGGGGGTATGACCAAAGGAGTAGGGGAAGCCAAAGGTCGTTTGGAAGGATTCATTCGGAGTAGGGACGAAGGATGGGAGGGGAATGTCGGATTGTTGGATGTGGTGAAGAAGGTGAAGCCGACGGTGTTGATTGGGTGTTCGACTGCTGCTGGGGCGTTTACGGAGGAGGTCGTGAAAGCTATGATGGATGGTGGGTGTGAGAGGCCGATTGTGTTGCCACTGTCGAATCCGACTAGGTTGATTGAGGCGAAGCCGGAGGATATTTTGAAGTGGACAAAGGGACGGGCGTTGGTTGCGACTGGGAGTCCGTTCCCACCTGTTAGGATGAAGGTAGATGGGGAGGAAAAGGAGTTTGTGTGAGTGTTTTTTTTCGGGTTCTTGGGTTGAGGATTGGCTGACGCAGGATGTGAAGAATCGCGGAGTGTAACAACGCGTTGATCTATCCTGGCCTTGGATTTGGTACGGTCCTCGCGAAGGCGAAAGAGATGACGGATACGATGATCGTTGCTGGTGCACATCGACTTGCAGAGCTCTCTCCTGCCATTAAGACGCAAAACGCGTCTTCGTCAAAGGGTGGGGATTATGAGGGAGAGGCTTTGTTGCCCGATTTCGGAGATGCACCTAAAATTAACTTCGAAGTTGCGGTTGCGGTTGCGGAGCAAGCCGTTAGGGAGGGTAATTCATATGTTGGAGATGGGCAGAAGTTGAGGGTGGAGGACGTGAGGGAAAGGGCTAAAGAGAAGGTTTGGGTGCCGGTATATCCTGAGTATGTGTATGATCCAAAGGGATTGCAGTAGTACTTGCCTATAAATCCTACTATGATTCAGCCTGAATACAACAATGATATATTTCCCACCTGTGATACTGTCGTTTTTTAACTTCGATCCGCTGTCGTAAATCTGAATGATTTATGCACCCCGTACTCAGTTCTCTCGCCCACCTATACTTACTGGTATACAGCCAGTCTCAATGATACCACCAAGTATTTGTTTGTATCTGTCTGCATCAGGGAAGAGTATACAGAGCCAGGATTGACGTGTTTGCGTGCCGCTGGCGGTCAAATATTGGCTCGTACGGCAATGGGAGGACAGATGCTGACGGTCCAAATCTTGCCATGTCTTCCGAGTTCGATGGATTGGACGTGAGTTTGCCGACGTCTTCGAAGATAGGTGGAACGGCTGCGTTATGATACTCCTGAGTGTTTCTGTAGACCGCGACCAGATAGGTGTGACTCAATCCAGTGAAAGGGGCTGAAATATGATTCGGGTTCTGGGGGTAGCAGACATGGTGGATTATGACCAGATCCAGCGCCGCCGCACCAGATTCATTCTCCGAGTAGCTGAAGGCAAAGATGTCCATGAAATCTCTTGCGATGAGGCCTATTCGATTGTCAGGAAGGAAGAACGTTTTAATCTAGAATATTCATTCAGACATCAGGTCCACTGCCTTCTTTCAAGAGCTCACCGGCAGTGTTGGCTTAATCGGCCTTTCCGCGGTCAACGTGGCCATGGTTGGTGTTCGTGGCGAATACCGGCGCAGCTGTATCTTCGCCTTACTTCCCCCACTTTGGCCCAAATATTGGAGGTGACATTGAACAAAATATTCCGCGGAGAGGGCGGTCGAGTTCCGCACGGCTTGGCCAGGATCGTCCCAGATGACTGACAAGAGCGTCGCGGTAAAAGTGGTGTCGGAGTCCCCTCCGGTGGCATGGACACGATAGAAGCAAATGCGTGTCTTCTCTGCGCAAAGGGGATTATTGACGCTTGGTATGACAAGCCGCAGAAAACTCACTAGTACTCTCCAACTTTCGATAGTAGGCTGCTACATGAAAGGACAACTGTGAGCTCTCCTTGTCAATCCATATACAGGAGTCTCCCAGCGGACTTTCACCGGAACGCTTAGTCCCGAATACAACTTCAGCTTGAGGGTGTTCTTGATCCAAATCCGTAATACGTCCGGAGCCATCATGATAGACTGCAAACATCCACCGTCCGCCAGGGAGAAGTTGGGCTTCATTGCAGCAACATGTACCGTCTATAAATCGGGAATGAAAGCGGGGTGCATCAGACGAGGTCCATAGAGCTCGGGCGCGGAGTCCACGCAAGGTCCACTTCATCAGCTCTTTGGTTGAATAACTGTCCAATTGTGATTTCAGTTTGATCCCCGAATGGACATCGCATGCCAAGTTGTGCCAGAACCGTCGGGTACTTGTTACATTGTACAACGTCCTGCAAGTCTTGAGTACATTTAGTAAATGACACGTTCACCTGGATAAATATCACGTCACCAGTCGGATGTCAAGTAGACTTCGGTAGTCCAGACGGTTGAGAATTTCTAGGAGCAGTTCTGGGGGAAGCAGAAGTAGAGGTGATCTCTTAAGTTTGTTAAGATATATCCGTAGAGAGTGGAAATACGCAAGGACGCAGGCCGCGAGCCAGTTGAACGTTAGTTCAAGGGCATCCATGAGTGGCATACGTCCAAGTTCCTCCATAGAATTGCAATAGTGACTAATCACGTGCTGCCCTCACCGAATTCCTGGGAAAGTTGGGCGCGTTTACAAAATTGGGAATAGGTCGACCATCCCCCGAATACAGCCTTGGAGATCTGTCAGGAAACCCGAGGTTAGACCTGCGGACGAAATGTTAACTGGGTGCTGCCATCCCTGCGGAACACCGACCCACTTTTTCCAGGTACCGTGAGACCTGCAGATTGAGCGCCTATTTAAAAAGGATTTTCTCCAAAAAAATGACAACCAATAGAACCAGTAGCTATCACTCTGTATCCTCTACCTTTTACGTCGCAGTAGACCTATTTCTGAGATACTTTTCAACCAGAATACCCTTGTTAAGATTATTTTGAAGATAGGCATCGTGTAGTCAAATACTATGGGAATCGGCAGACTGCGCTTTTACTCAGCAGGTAGTTGCTTGTAACGGTATAGTAGTCGAATTGGTGAACACAATTTCTCTACGACCACTAAGGCGGGTGTATGTAGAAAACATCGCGCCATCTGTTATCTCCACTACACTCCCATGTTTTGTTGACATGCTACAAACGACATTGAGCGAAATACTCTTCGGAGAGCGCAATTGTTCGCATACATGAAGACAGGTGAGGGCTAGCCAACTGCGTAGTACATTCAGGGCACTCATTGGAAGGCGGGTCAGCGACGTCAGAATTCATAGCAGAACTGAACAAGTACTAAATCAGGTCCATCACCAGGTACAGCGCCTCCGTTTGGGTCTTCAAGACGATACGACCTATGGATTCATCGAGAGCCAACAAGGTATACGGTCTAACTAGACCCGGAATGTGGGAACTCTAGGTGCCCGAGTTACGCTAGAGTGACATATCTGCGCCCGTCATGGGCGTCTTAACCACAGCCCACAGCCACCTCATCCTTCCCTCCTACGACCATTCTCTCGTCCGGAATGTTGCTGGGCCTTTTCGACACAATACTTCTGTTCCTCTCCTTAGGAATAGGCTTGCTTATAGTGATGCCGTTGACTGGCGTATTGGCCAGATTTCGAGCGAACTACAACCCTCAAAAAACCCAGAAAGTTGGAGAGGTGCCAAGATGGAAGGAGCAAAGGTTCAAAAAGGCAACTTTTGGTGAAATAACAAGCCCCGATATACAGGAACAGCGGAGGAACTTGCCCATCTATAAGCTTCGAGATCAGTTGTTGCAAGCTGTTGCAGCCGTGCGTGATCCGTTCTGCTCCCGAGTTTGAACCATTAAATTAATCTTCTTTTCCTAGCATCAAGTGTTGATCGTCGTTGGTGACACGGGTTCAGGGAAAACAACACAGATGGCTCAGTATCTGGCTGAAGCTGGTTATGCCAACAAGGGAAGGATTGGATGTACGCAACCACGTCGTGTGGCTGCTATGTCCGTTGCCAAACGTGTAGCAGAGGAAGTGGGATGCCGCCTTGGACAGGAAGTTGGATACACGATTCGCTTTGAGGATTGCACCAGCCCTGAAACACGGATCAAGTACATGACTGATGGTGTGTTACAGCGTGAATTCCTCACCGATCCGCTGTGCAGCGCATACTCCGTTATCATGTTAGATGAGGCCCATGAACGGACAATTGCTACAGATGTACTTTTTGGTCTTCTCAAAAGTACGCTCACCTTTGATATCATACTTAAAAAGTGAGCTAACGGGTGGCTGTAGAGGCTGTGAAACGTCGTCCAGACCTAAAGCTCATCGTCATATCTGCAACACTCGATGCCGAGAAGTTCTCCAAGTATTTCTTCGGTTGTCCTATCTTCACCGTTCCAGGACGAACTTATCCTGTCGAAATTCTATATACAAAGGACCCGGAAACTGACTACCTCGATGCATCCCTCATCACAGTCATGCAAATCCATCTTTCTGAGCCACCTGGCGACATCCTATTGTTCCTGACCGGTCAGGAAGAAATTGACACGGCATGCGAGATTCTTCTTGAACGCATGAAGTTCTTGGGACCCAAGGTTCCTGAGCTCATCATCCTCCCAATCTATTCCGCTCTTCCCCCCGAACTGCAGTCACGTGTGTTTGAACCTACCCCACCAGGTGCTCGCAAGGTGGTCATTGCCACGAACGTCGCGGAAACAAGTCTAACCATCTCCGGTATTTACTACGTCGTAGACCCTGGCTTCTCGAAACAGAATGCCTATGACCCTCGCCGAGGTATGGATTTACTCGTTGTCATGCCTATCTCGCAAGCCCAGGCTCGTCAGCGCGCTGGACGTGCCGGACGAACAGGCCCCGGAAAATGCTACCGTCTGTACACAGAGGCCGCGTACAGGAATGAAATGCTCCCGAATTCTATACCCGACATTCAACGAACCAATCTCTCTTCAACGATCCTTCAACTCAAAGCTATGGGCATCAACGACCTTCTCGGCTTTGACTTCATGGATCCGCCTCCTGCTCAGACCATGTTGACAGCATTAGAGAACCTCTACGCCCTGTCCGCCCTCGACGACGAAGGTCTATTAACCCGACTAGGTCACAAGATGGCGGATTTCCCCATGGAGCCACCCCTCGCAAAGATGCTTATTGCGTCTGTCGATCTTGGTTGTTCAGAGGAAATCCTGTCCATTGTCGCTATGCTTTCAGTGCAGACGGTGTTTTATCGCCCGAAAGAGAAGAGGGCACAGGCGGACTTGAAGAAGGCCAAATTCCATCAGCCTGAAGGCGACCATCTTACATTGCTGACGGTTTACAATGGTTGGAAGGCTGCCAACTTCTCGAATCCTTGGTGTCACGAGAACTTCATTCAAGCGAGGAGTATGCAGAGAGCCCAAGACGTCAGGAAACAGTTGCTTGGCATCATGGACAGGTAGGTTCCTTCTCTCTGGAATGGAATGAGCCAGACTGATTGTTCCTTAACAGGTACAAGCACAATGTTGTTTCCGCTGGGCGAGATTACAATTGCGTCCGCAAAGCCATTTGTTCGGGCTTCTTCCGACACGCTGCAAAAAAGGATCCTTCGGGACGTTACAAAACGCTTGTCGAGGGCACGCCCGTTTATATCCATCCATCATCTGCCCTTTTCAACCGCAACCCTGAATGGCTGGTCTACCACGAACTGATCTTGACCACCCGGGAATATTGCCATAATGTGACAGTGATTGAGCCCAAATGGCTGGTGGAGTTCGCACCACAGTTCTTCAAGGTCGTGGACAAGCGGAAAAAACAGGAGAAGATTGAGCCTTTGTACAACAAGTACAGGAGCTGAACGAATGGCGGTTGTCGAAAGTCAGGCGGAGTGCAGGACCTGTAAGTTCGCGTTTATGTCCGCAGTCTTGATTTTATGCTCATGACTCAAATTTTCAGTCTCAAACATTCGGTTAAACACCAGGAGCTAGTGTATACCCTTATTTTGGCTCATGTTGCGTTCTCTGTAAATGCATATCAGTGTAATAATGAGTTTCTGGTTGTTAGAATTCATGATGGACTCCTGGGATAAGCTTAAAATGCTGTAAACTTCCTTTGTTGAACGTGGCTTGGATGCCAATACCACAAATGATGATATAACAAGCCTAGAGCACAACGCCAAGCCAGCAGAGATACTGCGCCCTCAGGTTACGACTTGATGAGGGATGGGCGGGAACCATAAACCGTGTGAGACGGTGTGGCCATAAGACAAGGTCAAGATAAGTAGTGTTATCTCGGGGATGGAGAATAAGTAGTAAGAATTAAGATCGCCCTGACGGTGAGACCCCTCAACGACGCTTTGCATTATCATCAGTACCACATTCATAGCACGCAAGCGTTCGGAGCTCACCTAATCCTTCAATTGGAAGTCCCTTTGGGTCTTTACCCAACAAACCTCAATGAGTCTACACTAACATAATACTTGGCTACCTCACCCGGTTTGATCGTGGCACTTGTGTCAGGGACAAGCAGGAACGTCTGGGAAAAGAACCGGAAGAGGGCCAGGATCTGGATTGACCAAAAACCTTCACCGAAGCCCTTTCAACTGCTATCTCAATTCTCTCTTTCCCCTATTGTTTATTTAAGTGACTTGTGTTCTGCACGGACCATTGATGGTCATCTTCAAACCTCGCCACCTACCCACTGACAATTCATATTGGTTTTTATACTGAAACACCACTTCCACCAGATTCATCCAGATTCATCCCGGCACCTTAGCCCATCCTAACCGTGGATACCCCAGCGGAGGAACGTAGTCACCAGCAAATCGCAGTTTATGCTCGCTGCACTTTTACTCAGCAGGTAGTTGCTTGTAACTGTATAATAGTCAAATTGGTGTACACAATTTCTCTAGGACCATCATGGAGGGTGTATGTGGAAAACATCGCGCCATCTGTTATCTTCACTACACTCCCATGTTTTGTTGGCATGCTACAAACGACATTGAGCGAAATACTCTTCGGAGAGCGCAGTTGTTCGCATACACGAAGACAGACGAGGGCTAGCCAGTTGGGTAGTACATCCAGGGCACTCATTAGAAGGCGTATCAACGACTTCAAAATTTGCAGCGAAATTGAACAGGTACTAAGTCAGGTCCATCACCAAGTACAGCGACTCCGTTTGGGTCTTCAAGACAATATGACCTATGGATTCATCGAAAGCCAACAAGGTAGTTGGTTTGTTACGAGGGGGTTCATATGTTTGGGTATACCACTTGCATAAGATGCGAGTGGAGGGCACACAGAAATCATATGTGGCAGTGTCAAGTATTGGTTCATATAACGACGGGCGGACGACAGATACTGACGGTTTGAGTCTTGCCATGTCTGCAGAGTTAGACGGGTTGGACGTGAGTTTGCCGGCCTCTTCGAAGGTGGGCGGAACAGCCGCGTTGTGATCGATGATAATCCTCCTGAGAGTGTTTTTGTAGACGGCGACCGGATAGGTGTGACTCGATTCAACGAAAGCATCTGAAATATGCTTCGGATTCTTGGGGTAGTAGACATGGTGAATTGTAATCAAATCCGGCGTTGCCACACCAGAGTCATTCTCCGAGTAGTTGAAGGAGAAGATGTCCATGAAATCTCTTGTGATGAGGCCTATTCTATTGTCAGGAGGGAAGAACGTTTTGACCTAGAATATATCATTCGGACATCGGGTCAACTGCCTTCATTCGATAGCTCACCGGCAGGGTTGGCCTAATCGGCTTTTCTGCGACCAACGTGGCCATGGCGGGTGTTCGTGGCGAATACCGGCGCAACTGTATTTTTGCTTTACTTTCCCCATTTTCGTCGAAATATTGGGGGTGACATTGAACAAAATATTCCGCAGAGAGGGCAGTCGAGTCCCGCACCGCTTGGCCAGGGTTGTCCCAGGTGACTGACAAGAGCGTTAAGGCAAAAGTGGTGTCGAAATCCCCTTTGGTGGCATGGATACGATAGATGCAAATGCGTGTCTTCTCTGCATAGGAAAAGGTTATTAAGACTGGGGTATAACGATCTGCAGAAAAACTCACTAGTGTCCTCCAGCTTTCGATTGTAAACCGCTACGTGGAAGGACAACTGTGGGCTCTCCTTGTCAATCCATATACAGGAGTTCCCCAGCGGTCTTTCACCAGAAAGCTCGGTCCTGAATACGACTTCCGCTTGAGGACGTTCTTGATCCAAATCCGTAATACGTCCGGAGCCGTCGTAGTAGGCTGCAAACATCCACCGTCTGCCAGGGAGAAGTTCGGTTTCATAGCAGCAACACGTGTCATCGATTCATCGGAAATGAAAGCGGGGTGTGTCAGACGAGGCCCATAGAGCTCGGGCGCGGAGTCCACGCAAGGTCCACTGCATCAGTTCTTTGGTTGAGTAACTATCCAATTGGGATTTCAGTTTGATCCCCGAATGGACATCGCATGCCAGGTTGTGCCAGAACTGTCGGGTACTTGTTACATCGTACAACGTCCTACAAGTCTTGAGTAAATTTAGTAATTGACGTGTTCACCTGAATAAATATCACGTCACCAGTCGGATGTCAATCAGATTTCGGTAGTCGAGACGGTTCACAATTTTTAGGAGTAGTTCTGGAGGGAGAAGGAGACATGACCTCCTAAATTTGTTAAGATATTCCATAGGGAGTGGAGATACGCAAGAAAGCAGGCTACGAGCCGGTTGAACGGTCGTTCAAGGGTGTTCATGAGTGCCACACGTCCAAGTTCCTTCGGTGGTAACTCTGTCACGTGCCCAGTGACGCATACGCGTTTCTGTCTTGTTAAATGGCAGTTCATTCGCACAGTAGGTATCCCCGAGACTCCAACACTGCCGACTTCGCCGACTGCGAAGCAAGAGGAGGATTCTGTCACGCGCAAGAATGATACCCTCCCACATATACCTTGCCGTCGCTGAAACATGGAAGGCATGGCGGTGGTTTTGAAGATACAGTGCATCGCAACCGCTATGGTTTGACGGTCAGGGGATCTATGTATAATGCACAGGCTTGCACAGAACAAGTAGAACAGATCAAGGAGTGATACACGATGACGTCGGGTTAGCTGGTATATAGTTAAACGGAGTCGTTTGAATCAGATCGGAAGTGGGCATTGACGTAGCCTTGAATGATCACTCCGGGTTCCGACGTGTTGTAGGTCCCTAGAGGCGCAGCGGTGTGTACGGAGGGAGAGCAAGTTGCTCTTCGGGGTGTTAAGGAGAATGCGCCCAGATATGACGGGCTGTGTGAATTTCGAGAGTGGTGAGGTGCGCGGGAAACGGTGATATCATAGGTCATGCATATGGTTTGGCTTAAGCATCTTACTCAGACTGACCTTCATTCTCGCACCCAGTTCGGTCTTATTCGCCGCTTGTCCGAGTCATTCTCCTAACCCCGTTTCTCCATGGTGGCCCGTTGATTGGGCGTGTAGGAGGGTGTGGGGAGAGAACGGGAGGGAAGGGAGGTATGTTGTACGTGATGTGAAGATATTCTGGTCGAAGATGATTCTGGGACAGTACCGAGCGCCGTTGAATTAAGAGTTCGGAGCAAGGGCCGCTCACGTGGGACCCGGCCGCAACGCAGTTGCATGTGTTCTAGCCAGAGTCGCAACAGCTTCTTAACATCCTCGGCCATACTTGTTCCATTCCCACGACATTCAAGCCTCGTTCTCTCCCCCAACCATGTCCATCCCTCACCTCCTCCCAGTAGAACTCTTCCACGAGATTCTCCTCAATCTCCGCGACGATCTCTCCACTCTCAAGAAGTGTGCTCTCGCCTGTAGCACTCTCCGATACATCGTTCAACAGCACCTCTTTTCCGAACTCACTCTCCACCGCTTTCCTCATCCGCAGAAAAATATAAGTGCGAATGCAACATCGTCGAGGAGCGGTGTTGCAGACGAGGGCACACTCTGCTCGTGGTTGCTTAAACCCTCACATGCACATCTCCTTTCGCATGTGCGCCATTTAAAACTACAATGTTACCCACCATCAGGCTGGCGATCCGTACCCGATCCTGCGTTCCCATCCGTATTGGATAGCATACCAGCACAAAACTTGACTAAGATTACCATTCTGAGAAGGTATCGGGACGATCCCTTGTCGGATACAGAGGTGGTGGTGAGGGGGTTGTTGGGGAGGTGCACGGCGCTCGAGGAATTTAATCTCGAGGATAGGCGCGTGCCAGCGTCTTATCTTGGTGCGTGTGCCGGGTCGGTGAGAGTGTTGAGGGTTCATGGGACAGAGTTCGTCGAGGATGAGCCTGGTGGTTGTGGTGGGGTTGTATCAACGAGGTGGCCAAAGTTGGAGGCTTTGGTATTCCCCTTGAGGTTGTTGCCAGAGTGCTTGTTGTGGATGGTGATGGGAATCACGAGTGAGGGTGTGGGTGGTGTTGTGTTTCCGCGGTTGAAGCATTTGTTTGTGGGGGATGAGGTGAAGGATGTCGAGATTGTGAACCAGGTATTGGACATGTGTAAACCAACACTGCGGACGTTGGTGTATACGCCATATGGATACAGTGAGTGATGAACTGTGATTCCGTGATGCGGTCTTACGTTGAACCCATGTAGACTTCTCGTCGTACCCAAATCCTTGCTATAATCAAAATGGAACTGTAATCGAGTTTACGATTCCACCGTCGCTTCGCATGTTGGCCATCAACTGTCCGATCATGTTGAAACCTGCATCACGGACGTATCCCAATCCTTTCGGCTGGCTAAACCATACCTTCCGGCAGCTGAGTCGTCAACAACCCTGTTCCCTCGAGGTTGTCCACATCAAGTTCTTGACAACAGGCCCGATCGAGATGCTCGACGCTCTTTTCCCAAATGGTTTCCCGATTGACCTATGTTTCGCCGAGTTCGATAGGTTACTGTCCAACAAAACACGTTTCCCTCGTCTGAGAAAGGTGTATCTGACCGTCGGAAGACATTATCTCAATTTGTTCGCTGACCCAGAGACGCTGCCACGGCTGAATGAGAGGGGGTTGTTGGGGATCATCTATGAGGAGGTTTTGAAGAGAAGGTTCCGGGAATTCTGGACGATGAAGAATGTGGATAATCTTCCGTGGGATGGAAAGAGGTATTCGTTTGTGTGAATTTTTTTGTGGGGCGTTTGTGTGGTTATTATCGTAAAACAGTACTGTATATATGTACTATACCCTCGCTTGATACTCGTGCATGGACTCTTAATTACATAGATATCACTCGGCATCCTCGGTATGACGGATTACACCACCGATTCACGTGCGTAAGCTGATTGGCCAGAGTGCAGCCGGCAGAAGAGTTAGGATCATCGACCCTGAGCAGAATGTTGCAGGGCCTTCTCTTTTTGGCCGCCTCTACGTTTTTCACGGTTCACCTCAACGTCCCACTTTCCCCTCTTCAGAAAAAAATTCCATTCCTTGCTGACAACGCTTGCTCGTGGTTCTTGGGAGACTGTTGGCGTTTGGTTTTGAAACGATAGGCGATAGACGGTGACGAATCAGACTGGGACGGAGGATAATAATAATGGGGAGGTATTTGACTGAGAGGTCGTTGGAGAATCTCAAAAAGTACGCGTATAGAGGTGCTGACAAGTGCGTTTGTCTTGCGAATTTCCTTCATATTATGTAACTGAAAGTGTCGCGGAATTGTAGGTCACTCGTCTCGCGGTATGTACTGAACCCGTTCTGGAATTGGCTCGTCACGCTGTGGCCATTGAATGTCGCACCAAACGCTGTACGTCTCTAATCCATCTTGGTCAAACCGGCGTCAGGAATCTTACTCGAGCGTCTTCGTCTTGATGGTTGTCAATTTGAAACGAAAGATCACGTTGACGGGTCTGAGTATTGTGTTTTTCAATTTCTTGACGCTGGTGTACTTCGACCCGCTTTATCTTACTGAGAAGGATGTTGGGGATGCTAGACCACATGGGCCGCCTCAATGGGTGTATTTCACGTACGTCATTTGCTCTATGCCAGGTGTGCATTCTGTGCTGAATTGGTGGTATGGTTAGGTGGGCTGCTGGGCTGTTTGTGTACCAGTCTTTGGATGCTATTGACGGGTGAGTGGTGTTTTGCTAGCAATGGAGGTTGGGGCTGATGTGGAGGTGGGGCGGATTGTGAAGGAAACAGGCTCGTAGGACTGGGATGGCCGGTCCCCTTGGGGAGATGTTTGACCATGGTGCGTCATAGATCTATTGTTGGATGTGGTCGTGATATGTTTAGCTGACGCGCTCTGGGGGATTGTAGGTTGCGATGCGTTGAATACGACTGTGAGATTGGGATTATATTGACTGGTTTCGTTGCGGGGTGCTCATCTACAGCTTTGGTAGCTTGAGGTTATCCTTGCTGCGCGAGCTCTTGGACTCGGACGCTCGTGGTGGACTGTTGCATCGGAGATCTTTACCTTGGCCAACTTTTACTTGACGACATGGGAGGAATATCATACCGGCGTTCTCTTCCTTGGTTACTTTTCTGGTCCGGTTGAAGGTATCCTTATGATTGTAGGGATCTACATCGTGACTGGCTTCCGCGGTGAGCCCCATCCCGAAACCCCCTCTGAAAAGTCGAACTTAACAAACTACATAGGAACCTTATTCTGGGAAAACAAAATCTGGACATTCCTCGGACTCGAGCACGTCTACCCCTTCACCCACATCCCAAACCTGCCCCTCAACGAATCTTTCATGGTCTTCGCAGCCCTCGGTCTAGGCATCAACATCTTCCACGCCTACCTCAACGTCCACACCTCCCGCTCCGACCCAACAAAGATCCGCCCCCACACAAAAGACACAAACCCCCTCAGCTTGCTGGTGCCTTTCCTCTTGCCTACGGCCATACAAGTGGCGTGGTTGTCCCATCCTGCGCTGAACCATTCGGCAATTATCCATTCGGCGTTGTTTGTGCCGTTTTTGTGTGCTTGGGGATTGCAGTTTGCGCATCAGGTTGGGAGGATGATTTTGGCGCATGTGACGCTTGGGAGTGAGAGGTTTCCGAGGTGGGATTGGGTGTGGACGTGGAGTGTTGTTGGGGCGTTGGATGCGAATTTGCCGAGGTTGTTGGGGAGGTGAGTTTTTCATTCATGTGTTGCGTTTTTGGGGTGGTTTTTTTGAATGTGGTTTGTGTTTCGTTGTAGGCCTCCGATTATTCAGACTAATACCCTTAATACCACGGTTTTTGTCTGGTTGACTCTGGCGGTGTCGGCGTTTAATTATGGGAGGTTTGTTTATCTCGTGATTTACGATATCACTGAGTATATGGGTATCGCATGTTTGACGGTTAGGAAGAAGGATGAACATGGACACTGGGTTCATCCTGAAAAGTCGTCCTAACCCTTGGTGGACATTGGGTTTGAGGTGGAGCAGGGAGAAAGGAGGGATGCAGGAGGTGATATCTTACTGATTGTTGGTTTTGGATAATTCACGACGATAATGACGATGATGATGCTAATGAGATGTGACGGCTGAACGGTGTGGTTCATCTGTGGAATATGTCGGATCTGTTTGAAATAGAAATTTTACTTTCTCTCTAGAGTTGGTGCCCTCGTGTATGAGCAAAATAAGGTTCCTGCAGGGCTCCGAGCATGGCTGTCCGTCGGAAGGAACCTGGGGTTGGCCATTGGCAACCTGATAACGCGTGTGTGTGATTGGGAACGTTATTAGATGGGAAAAATGTGGTGCGGTGCGCAAGGGGGTATGAGACGGGTAGAGCCAAAAGAGAGGAAAAGTGGAGTTGGTGGGATAACACGCAATGTATTTGCGGGTCCGAGGTGAATATGTTATCAGTGCAGCAACCGATTGGGTCCATGATTAAGGTACTTATGATTCGAAATTCGAACACGGGTAACTCTCAGTTGACGTTACGACCTCGGTTGATTCTGCGTGTGCTCAGAACTCAAGAAGTGCCTGAGATTCCCAGAAAAGCCACTTTCTGCCGGAGAAGGAGAAGTGTGGTTTGTGATACTGTTGGACCAACACTGGGCTGCTTAGGGACTATAGTCAAACAAGTACAAACACGCCTCGTTTGTCGACGATCAGTTACAACATTGTAAGGACTTGCCATTGCGCTTTGTAGTCTCAGCAATATCCACTCATGGCTGAACCAAGCCCGCCACCGATTCAACAACCACAGCCAGGCCTACCCCCACCAGCCTTCGTACCTGGTCCAACCATCCCTGGTCCAGTTCCTGTAGTACCTGGGCAACCACCAGTCATTCCCGGCCAACCACCTGTGATTCCTGGACAAGCTCCGTCTGTACCTGGACAGACGCCTGCAGGGGAGGAAAATGCTTGTGAGACGCTGTATATTCAGAATTTGAACGAGAAGGTGAAGCCGCCAGGTGTGCCGTTTATGTTTTCGCGCTTGTGATTTGAGCTGATGAGAGGTGTAATTTTTATGCGATGGTGTCGGCTTGCAGTGATGAAGGCGACATTAAGAGGGCTGTTTAAATCGTATGGCGAGGTATTGGATGTGGTGGCGCATAGTAATCTGAGGATGAGGGGACAGGCATTTGTGTCGTTTGCTTCGGTGGAAAGCGCGAAGAAGGCTTTGAAGGATGTACAGAGGTTCCCTTTGTATTCGAAACCTATGGTGCGTCTCTGGTTGCCGGTATCACAGCGCCTATCTGACTAACTTTATATTTCAGCAAATCTCGTTTGCGAGGACGCGATCGGACGCTGTTGTGAAGAAATTTGACGCTGAACACTTCGATGAGCACAAGAAGCGGAGAGAGGAACACAAAAGTACGCGTAAAGTTTTATCTTCGGTTGAAAATGCGACTCATGGCCATGATGATAGAGGTAACCCGATATACTAATCCAATCAAATCGAAATTCCGGCTGAAACGGATGGCTGCGGAAAGTATGCACTTTTGTTTTCCTTTACCGCACCCCACTCAATTTTTTCGCATCGCTAGTGGACGGCGGAGCGGCACAGCCCCAAACGAAACGACCCGCAGTCCAGATGCCAGACGAGTACCTCCCGCCGAACAAGATTCTCTTCTTGCAAAACCTCCCAGAGAGTGTCACGAAAGATCAGCTCACAACCTTGTTCTCGCAATACCCGAACTTGTACGAGGTGCGCATGATCCCAACAAAGAAGGACATTGCGTTCGTGGAGTACATGGACGAGGGGAGTGCAACGGTGGCAAAGGAGGCACTACACAACTACAAGTTGGATGGCGAGAACAAGATCAAAATCACCTTTGCGAGGAAGTAGTGGTGCCTTGTTTTCTGTTTTGTGTTTTGTAGCGTATGACATGTACGATTAATTGATGCAAGCCAAGACCGGGCGTCTGTGCTGTGAGAATGAATGTGGTGAGAGTGCCAAGCTGATGCAGAAGGGAGATGAAGTGGAATGCCAAGAGTTTTCATTCTGTTCTGTCCTCTACCACTTCCTCGACATCCTCAACATGCACGAACATCGTCCTTTTGACCCAGAAAACGGGAGAAGGGTGTGAGAGCCGAGATGGCAGCCTGAGAGCAGTCCGGAAGGTCCTAATTCTGTTCTTGGCTGCTGACCACCACCTCTTACATACATGTCCCAACACAGGTATTTCACGGCCCCTTTTGCTGCGCTCGAGGCTCATTTACGTGCTAGGGCATCATCGACATCGCAGCAGGCGACATCTCTATCGAGTCCCGCATCGTCGACGGACTCATCCACCCCATCAACACAGCCAAGACCGGATCGTCGGCCTTCTTCCACACCAGTCATCGCAGGTTCACTGGTGGGGTTTATCGTCCTCATAGTCGTCCTCGCGCTCCTCTTAATCAACAAACGGCGGCAATTACACGCGGAACGTGTCCTCCGTCAGCCTCACCATTCTGACCAAACATCATTTCCGCAAGATGGTCACCGAGGTGCGTCCCTACTTCAACCCTTGACGAGCTCTGGGTTATATTAGAGTCTGTTCTTACTCAAAACAAATCATTAGATAAAAGAGGGACGCTGGGTGTGTTCAACGTCCCGCCAATACCCCAGTCTCAGGACTCCCCATCCTCGTTGGAGGCACCCTCGGGAGTTCGGCCCATACCCAAACCCACGCATGACCACCAGCATGTTCATTATCATCAACCGGACAGTCATCATTCGCGCTCGCACTCAAACTCGTCGTATTATCACCACCATCGCCAGTTACAACCGTATCAACTACAGTCTCACCGCGGAGGCCAATCATCCACCTCCTCTTCTTCCGCCCAATCCCACACTCCATTGTTATCGCAGCAACAAATGCAAAATCCAAATACGCACTTAATTCCGGGGATCGGTGTACCTCATGGTCACCCTGATGCTGCTGTTAATGTTGTTGCGGATAATAATAACAATGTGAGTACCATTCCTGCGGTTATTTTTGGAAGTGCTAGCCGTTTCGATGCGGATGCGGATGCGCGGGATGTGACGGGAGAAGGTGGGCGTGGAAGTAATGCGGGTGTACCTGCTATCGTTGTTACGCGCGATGGAGAGGATATAGGGGGTGAAGGCCGAGGGGGTGGTATACGAGATAGTAGGGGTAGTGCTGAACTTCCTCCGGTGACTGGGAGTGGGAATTGGGTTGATAGGGCAGGTGGGAGGGACGGATTGCCGATGAGGGTTGATGAACATCGGTTTGGAAATGAACAGGGAGGCGAGATGGACCATTTAGATGGAGATAGGCGTAGTGGACGGTGGCGACGGACATCAAGGTCTCGCGTTTCCGCTTCAGGGTTAGACTATTCTTACCCTGCTTCTGGGCCTGGAAATTTTGAAGGCATTGGAAGGAGAATGGGAGATATTGGACCGGTGGGATTGTCACCAGAATCAGCTGGTTATGGCTATTCTGGGAGACCTAGGACTGCTAGTGGATCGACATCGGGATCCTCGTTGCCTTCGACGCTTGTTGCTTCCTCCACACCTTCTGGTACTGTGGTACCGCCTTCGCCAACAAAATCTGCTGCATCGTCGACAGGGAACTTGGTTACTCAAAACGTTCAAGGGCAAAATGCGGATGTGGTTCTCGATAATGCCCTTCTATCCCCCTCCGTTCCACCTCTCACGAGACAAGGACAGAATCAGGCGTATATCGGGAATACACCGATCCTATCTGCGCCACCTGTGGTGGAAGAAGAGGCACCTCCTGCTTATGAAAACGTCTGGGCTACTGTGAGACAAGAAGAGGAGACACTGCGATTGGAGAGCGGAGGGGAGCAGGAGCGAATGTAAAGTTAGAGCTCGTCATCGGGACTCGGGGGGAAGGGGACCACTACTAGACTGTTCTGTTGCTATCTTCACTCATTCTTTTCCTTTCTTTCATGACTAGCTATCTCATTCTTTTTTTCCTTTCTTTGCATTTTGCTGCTGCTGCATTATGTCTGTTGTTTAGGGTCCAATGTCTCAGCACTCGGAGATGGACTACCCTGGTGTAAATGTATGATATATCACATCCTCGGTATTGTATGGGACGGTTTGTTGTAGTGTGTGTGTGATATAGATCCACCCCTTCTAAATGATATTTTTGCTCCTCCACGCGAGGACACCTGTAGTAATCTGGTGGCACCGGCGGCAAATAATCTGCGCCTTCAACCGCTGCGGAGATGATTCATGACAACCACCAGAAGTTGCGTGGGACATAAACCACACTCGATGCGGGATCAGAACCTATCAGAGCCTGTTTTCAAATAGTCTAATCTCACACCAGGAGTGCAGAACAGGGAGAAGGAGGGGTGCAAAAATAGATGAATGTGTGATATTTATAGTAGTAACATGATGACATAAATATGATTACGCCGCTTTTTTTGACACGGTGATGAACTGTAAGTATGTAACCAGTATTGTGTATAATTTAGATTTTGGGATATCTCCGGACCCGATGCCGTGTCAAGATATGAAATGATGTATGAATGATGATGTACGATTGTGCAATGATAGATTTGAGTCTTATTTGGTGGAAGGAATCACCAGTGTCCAGTCACCACACCGCGCCTGGACGACACGTTACGGCTGGGGGGTGTTAGAACGATATGGAGGCTGGGTATGAGCGCTCAGATGAACACGGAGGTTATGTACATCCGTAAGATAGTCAGTGCGTGGTTATAGCACTCGAGGATTAATGCAGTGCCAACGCGGCTTACTAACAGCACATAACCTAAGACTTCCCGAATTAAGTGCCTCTCCTGACTTGGTCTGGCCTAGGACCTGCTAGGACCCGCCTAGTTGATGCCCACGGCGCGAAGACGGAAGTAGATAAATCCGTCGAAGCTAGGGGAGCCCATGGGTCAACTACAATACAGATAGTCCAGAGTACAGAATCAATGCTACCCGTAAGAAATCACAGGAATTTCATTATGGGTTTCTGTGTAAATGTGTAGTGTCGTAGGGGGCTATGCCGGTGGTGCAAGCGAGTGTGTGTTTCATGTTGAGGGGCCCGAGGCAAGGGTGGGTTTGTGTTGTGTTGTGGCACGGCATAATCCGAACGGCCCAGATGCGTCGCGCGACTTCGACAAACATCCACCCTTCGAATGCACTCCTTTCAATCTACACCACTTCTTCGCCTTGTACCCCCTTTACAAAATTACGGAATGTAGGGAGACATCTGGAAGAGAAGTTCTCCGAGTTTTAAGGCTGGTCGTCCGAGGACAACCTGTGAGAAAAAATCGAAAGTGATATTCAGGCAATCTTCCGAGTCAAAAATCGCTCAGAATGCGGTGGCTCGTGCGCTTGTAAGAGCGTGAGAATATCCCTCGTTGTTTTGGGGGTTTCAACGGGGTCCAATTCTACAATCCTCGCCTCCAACTCCCCACTTCTCTATTCCCGCCCACCACCTTCCGCTACTACTCACCTCAAGAAAACTCGTATTTCGTCGACGTTAACACCAGATGGCTCGCACCAAAGTATGTATCCCTTCTCCCTCCCCCATATCCCCCACTCGGCTCCCCTTTACTCGCCGTCGTTAACATCGTGCTCATCATTTACTTTCTTTATCAGCAAACCGCCCGCAAGTCCACCGGAGGTCCGTATATTACCATGTCACCTTTGACTCTTCTCTGACTCTCCCTTCCGCTACAAAGGCAAGGCCCCCCGTAAGCAACTCGCAACTAAGGCTGCCAGGAAGACCGCCCAGGTATGTTTACTCGTCGCCGTCGTCGCCATCACTATGGTGTGATGTTGTCATGGACCCACATGCTTACCCACACTTCCTTTTTCAGACGGCTACTGGTGGTGTCAAGAAGCCTCACAGGTTCCGCCCTGGAACTGTCGCCCTTCGTGAAATCCGAAGGTACCAGAAATCGACTGAGCTCCTCATCCGCAAGCTGCCCTTCCAGAGGCTCGTCCGTGAAATCGCACAGGACTTTAAGGTAAGGCGCCAACTATTTTCGTTTGGCTATGACTCTGTGCTGAATAATGTGTGTGCAGACCGATCTCCGCTTCCAGTCGTCCGCCGTTATGGCTCTTCAGGAAGCTGCTGAGGCTTACCTCGTCTCCCTGTTTGAAGATACCAACTTGGCCGCTATCCATGCCAAGCGTGTGACCATGTATGTATCCTATGGTCATCACTGTTGTTGAATGCCTTGCTCATGTTGTTGTTACCTTTTTAGTCAACCCAAGGATCTCGCTCTTGCCAGGCGGCTCCGTGGTGAAAGGTCTTAAATGACTCGACATCTTGTACAGCATGCCTCTTGTCACATTTAATCATCGGTTGTACGCGTGTTGACTGGCCTCACCGGTTGGCTTTGGTTCCTTCCTATATTTTCGTATTATGACTTCATCCCTTCCTTCCTCCTCCGTGTACTTTGTATGACTTAATATTGTTTGTCGCCGATCCTCCTGTCCGGTTCCATTCGCTTATCGACTCCTCTCGGCTTGCCGTGATATATGTTCATCCATCGGTCATTGTTGGTTCATGCCCCACCAGCTCCATTGCTTGTACGATGCAACGTTGGCTTCAGTCATTGTGCATAAACCTCCATATTCGTCTTCGTTCCATTATTGTATTTGCAATCTGCTATAATACGGATGGAATATCGTTGGCATATATTTGTGGCTCCCTTGTAGTCGACTAGATGTTACTATGGGTTACGATACGCAATGCACCTGTACGCTATGTTTCAATGTTTGAGACACTTGCCAGGAACGGGGATGTGATTGGACGCGCCCCATTATATGTTACTAGAGTATAAAGAAAGGCCCTCCCACGGATTTAATCGCCTCCGATAGGCATTTTATGGGAATGTGACTTGGTCGGGGGGGCAGTAGACCAGAGTGGTCGGAAAGCCCGTCAGTTTTCGCGTTCTAAAGATCCTGTGTTTGTTTCACAGTATTCCCATATATTTGGCCCTGATTCCAAATCTACAATATTGCAGTCCCCTATCAGTCTTTGAGATTGATAGATAGTTCCAAATTTCGTTACATGAAGGATTGCTCCAGATATAAGGTTCTGACAGCCCAAGAGACAACGGAAATGAAGTAGAGCCGGAGACTAATTAACCGCATGTCCCGTGAAATTACGAACTGACGGATTGATGTTCTTGCTCGGCCTTCCTCCGGTGAGAATTCCCTAGAAAACGCCGGACAAGGGAACATAGCTCAGTTGGGAGAGCAGTAGACTGAAGCGGGTCACGACGATTAGCCTCTTGATTTCTAAAGGTCCTGTGTTCGATCCACAGTGTTCCCATGTGTGCATTCACTCTTTTTTTCGAGGTTCTGGAGCAGGTAGCAGGGCTTCGCAGGGGTTTGACAAAGTCGTCACTGATCAGAAGCGAGATGGGTTTACTGAAGAGTTCATGAAAACCCATTATGAAGTATGTAGATTGAAGGACTTGGTTGTATATCGTTACAGGGGAGCACACGCTATCCTACACACAAAGTCTAATGGTAACAACTGCGTGGAGAACCGTCGTACGGGGACAAGAGCGGTGATACAATCATTGTAAACTTAAATGAAACCGATTTCAAGTAACGAAAAGATGCGATATATAAAACAAGTTATAAATGGGTCGTCATGAATGCAGATTATGGTGAAGATGTAGTGAGTAATGTCTAGGGGGCAGTGAAATAAATTATGGAGACGGGGAAGAAATGTCTCTGGGTAGATCGTCGGAGACAGAGTGCAAGAGTTTCATATACCGGGCTCCGCGATGAATGGATAGCAAGGCATCAAAGGGGGAGAAATGAGTCTCGGATGCATCAAAGGTAACGCGGTGAGATATCACCGCGTGAATGGAGGGCCTCGACGCTTAGAAGCAGGCACGAGCACAGGCTCTGCGGTAGAGCGCGCCGGTCTCTGGGTCCTCGTCGTCTGCTGCGCGGAGGAAAGCCGGGTCACAATGGATGCAGGATGTTCCTCCTGACGGCAGAGCCCAAGGTGCGCTGCGGGTCGAAGTGGCTGTTGCGGTTGTTGTCGCTGCTGCGGCTGGTTGAAGAAAGGAAAGGTCAGTATGAGGATTTTGCGACTCATGCGAATTGTATTTACCTGCGGAATCGAGTGTGATCGGCAGGGGAACGGCCATTGTGGTGGCGGAGAGGGTGGCGAGAGTGAAGAGGATGGTTGTGAATTGCATTAGTAGATGAGGTTTAGTAGTAGACTTTGTATTGGTGCTAGCGGTACTCGATAAGAGTATACTGAGAGGCTTGCTTGGAGTCGGGTAGTCGAAAGTGTTGAATGACTCTTCAGGAGCAAGAGCATTATGCTTTTATACCTCGAAACAAAGTGCTAATCGAGATGTAGATACATCTTTCACAGCATTAACCCTAAGCGGATGGTGGGCGGGAATTAGTATGACTCGAATAGCTGAGGATGAGGCGCTGCTATAATCCGATGTTGCGGTTGCGATGTATAGATTGCGGGTGGCATATCACCTGTTTTGTCAGCTAATAGCGCTAGCCGGCTCGAAGTCCCATTCAGTGAAATGGACGTCTGCATCAAAACAGCAGCTAACAAGAGTTTGGGGCTCATGAACAACAGCGTGCGGGGTAATAATTGGCCAAAAATACGAAGAGAGGGCACTATAAGCTGACTTGTCAAGGTCCCCGTGCTGAGACTGCGGATCGTCTGATACGGCTCCGGCTCGGTAGCGCCGCTGGTAGATGCTGGTCCTTGTATCTGCATGTTTGCGCCATTCCATTCCAGGTACAGTGTCAGAGCCTGCGGAGTCATCCACAATCATTCCGGGAGCCCTTTGATGACGAACGCGCATGCCTTGCACTGCGTTTAGGCACGAGCTAAGGAGGAGATGATGCAGAGCTGGAGACGTGCTTGGTCGCTGGACGTGCACCAAGGAGTTGGGATGGTTGAGATAACACCCAGATGGCAAACGGGTACTGCGTTGGTGAGAAACATGTCCTAGGACACAGCCTCGAGTCCGCTTTGACACGTACGTGGTTGTAAATCCATCTTCCTGCGGGCGGGACGCACCGGCTGCGCTCCTGCCCATCTGCCCCTTGTGGATGACATTGAGCCCCAGCCTGTGTATTAAGAGCAGTAAAGATCCAGAGCAGTCGCCCGTCCTGAGTCACTTCTAAGAGCGGTACTTTGGGATCGCTCATCCAGCGTCTACACTCAGCCTAGTATCGGGGATAGAGGTTTCAGTCTCGCCGTGTGTGGGTACTAGTCTACGAGAGTTGGGCGAAATGAGAGCCGGGCTCGGTGCGAGGCAATGCTCTGGGGGATGAAGTAGGATTGTTGCACAAAATCAAGGTCAAGTCCGCGATCAAAGCCGTAGTCGTTGGGTGTGTCAGGGTCAAATGCGTGATGTCACTGATACGGTATATTTTTGGATTAGTCTGGTTTGAGCGTTATTCCAGTCATCTACGATTGGTGTTTCAGAGTCAAATGTCCCCAGCCTTCACACCTAGCTCTTATTCCAGATCTTTGCCGTCGTCCCTAAATGTAATCAGCTCGGTTTATCCTCAAGTTCTCACCTCGCTTGTCGATGTCTCCGAAATTCCATTCGTTACGCTGACTAAATAGGCACAACTTCACAAGAGCTACACGAAGAGATCAACACTAGAGAGTACAACCTACAGCAAGGTTATTTTCTACATGAATCCATAAGAAAAAGCGTTCACGGTCCCTGAATAATTAGCTTGAGCCAAAGCAATGTCCACCTAAGCCTACATTAAATAAATGGGGAACGGGGGTATATCACCCGAAAACATAACGCGTTATGCTCCCTAAGTTCAGGCGCGCGTGGGCTTGCAGAGAATGCAGGAACGTCGGAGAAGCTTAAGCTCTTCATCGTCTTCCTCGTCGTCTGCTACCCTCAGGAAGGCTGTCTGGCAGCGAATGCAGTTGCTTGGGAGAGCTGAGGGAGCGGATGAGGTTGATGGGGTTGCAGCCGCAAAGTCAGCAACCACGGTTGAGGTGGGTTTGACAACCTGAATCATCGATGTTGCTGCAGTAGAGTTCGCGTCTATATGGATTGAACATAAACTTGTGCTCTCTGAGTACGCTGTGTAGTACATACCAAGTGACAAATAGTGAGAACTCGGACGAATCACGGGAACTGCGACTATCATAGATGCAATGGAGAGCAGAGAAAAGAGGGTTGAGAGCTTGGGGCCGGCCATAAGTTGTTATGCGCTGGTACTGCTATGTGCTGGTACTGAGACGGTTATAGTAGGTTATACTGCCATGTTGTAGTGCATACCTGAGTTTTATATCCTCCCCCAGAGTCCGGACTATAATAAACACATGAGCATCTTGGAGTCATTCATTGTCACGTATTGGAGGACCGGACCATAGCAAGTACACCATGTTCACTGCCTTTACTGCGTCTCGCACGGAAACACCGTCTGATGCAGTTGGCTGGGCAGATCAATTGTTCCCCACACCCTATCGACCATTGCTTCGGTTGGATATGAGGCAACCACAAACATACACTGATTATCAACAGCTTCACCGAACCATTGTTAGCCAGATAAGTTTGTCTTCCGCTGCGTACTACGAGGCGTAGGCTGATCTGTGGCCCTAAAATGACAGGACGGTACAATTATACAGCAACCGCTCCGCTGTCACAGGCATACCTCTCATTTGCACCATATAAGATCAAGGCTATATGCGTAATGGCCGCAAGAAACGCATAGCTTTACCCCAGAGCCCTAGAAAGATCGAACGCCGTGTTCGGGAGCGCTCTTTGTCGTCCTGGTGAATTCAGAGGAGTAGGTATATTGGTGACGGATCGAAAAAGACGTGATCCGGGCGGCGAGCAATTGTTAGTATACATCATCTCTCCCTTCTACAATGCATCTTTCTCAAAAAGCAGATATATGTCGGCTGTTTACATTAAGCTATCGTCGTCAACGAAAACAAGGATATCCACAATCATAATACATGATAGAGCAGCAACTCCTTAGACTTCGTGGCGACTCAGGCTACTCTTCCTGCTACCGTAGTCATGCTCATTTTCAGCGTCAACGGCGGTGCCGTTTGGCGGAACATCGAACGTCCCATTCATTGTACTCTCGGCCTCCGTCACCCTCTGCCGGTTCCAGGCGCGGCCACCAGCCATCCTGAGAATAATCAACTGAGGACATATACACTGTCAAGGAAAGACTCAAATCGGTTTGGATCGGGTTGCGATAAATATGGTTTCCACTTACGGTCAGCTTAGCCCATACTTGACCGAATGCGATTGATGTCTGACTCCCTGCTGCATAAGGAACCAGGAACATGATCCCGGAAAGACTGTACAAGGCCGCAGATTCAATGAAACTTGCAGCGGGGCCAGTGTGCAATTTCGAGGACTTCTCGTGTTCTGCTTTCCGGTTAAGCGCACTGATAAGGTAGACGAGGCGGACGTATATCAAGATGCTGACGACAATGTTGAGTCCGATAGTGATCGCGTAATATGGCGTGCCAAAGTTGATACTCTTTCCACCGAAAAAGTTGCCTCCAGGTTTTCCAGCAACAACGAGCTGTATGATGGCCAGCGCTATGACGTCCATCAGATTTTAATGAGCCACAGGTTTGTCGTCAACCCGACTGACCGAATGCTGCGAGGTATGCCAAAGAAGGAATGATCATAATCAGCCAGTTAGAGCCCCAGATAATGAAGAGGCGATACAACTGCCCAGCACGGAGTCAGCATCAACACTGAAGATTACTTTAAAGAAGGCATACTAGCAATGCATCGCCCATAAATATCAAGGCAACGACAGATGTTGAGCCGAGTGTCTGGTACCAGGCGGAGACCTGGGTGGCGAAGAACTGGGGTACCCCGCCGGGCTGCTCCCGGCCTTCAATCCACATAAGTTCTCCCCAAACAGCATTGCAAGCAGCGTCAATAGTCAACAGGGTCAAGGCTATTGTGCTAAAGACGGCCAAGAACCCCCGAGCCCGTGCGCTCCCAGCCTTGTGCTTTCGGAGCTTTCGGAGTATTAAGAAATATATAAAGAGCTCGAGGCCTGATTGTGATGTCAGCAGTGCATCCGCAACGAATATTCACAGCCTAACCATAGAGTATCCCGCTCATGTAATTGCCGATGTAATAAGCATGTTCGAATACCCTAATCGGGTTCTGAGCCATTTTAGAGAGGATATCTAGGGCGATAAGCAAAGCTAGAGGTGGGTGGCTTGCGGGATAGATAGCCACGTATCTAGCCTATATAGCAGTAACAAGTCGAGATGAAGAGGAATGCCGAGCGCTCTCGTAGCAGTTTTTGTCAGAACATCAGACGAAGGGCGAGGTAGAGGGAGAAGGGACCAATGATAAAAACATACAAGATTGGACATCAGAAAGATTGTTTAAAATATACTCGTTATGATAGGACGTCGCGTGAGTGCCTGGTTGTATGAATTCCACTTTTAGTCTGCGCAGCTCCCCTCACGCATTTTCGTGCACGCCAGGAGAACATCTGTCAATATTCTTCCGCAACCGCAGTACACACCAAGATAGGCCGGTTTCTTATCTGATTTTGAATCCACTTAAGAATTCCTAGCAAGGATATTCAACGTCACCAGTTTGTTATCGTGGCATAAAAGCATGGTTTCCAAAGGCTAGATTACAGCGGGAAAGCTCCGACGCTGACCGGACCCAGAGCCTAAACTTTTTCCCATGACCTGCCAACATAGCTCAATTGAAGTGTCAATGGTTGAGTCTTGATCAGATTGATACCAGCGCCGTCGTTCATTGCTGCGATCCATAAATGAACTCAGCAATTTGTTGTCTATTGCTGAGAAGCGCTGATGTAAATTTTACTTGGAAGGCTTTTAATTTTAAGGCTATACTTTCTTGGTTCAATTCATAGACCTGCCGAGGTGCGAATGAAACGTCCGTCCCGGCACTTGAATCCAACGTCGTTAGTGACCTATTGAGTAGTAATTTCAGGAGAAATGTTTGGCCATAATAAGGTAAAACATAGTCACGGTGGTAGGGTCGCACATCACGTCAACTGGGGAACCCGTTTTGGTCTTGGCAAAAATCTTCTTTGTGAGGATATTTGATGCTTTGAAGGTGTGATTAAGGCGGAGAGTTCTGTCTATGGAAAATGTAGAGGCACGCACCGGTGTTTGGGTAGAGATCGAAGATAGCAACCTCCTTTCCCGTCGCGTTCGGGACGAAATACCTGAGAAAGTTCTACAAGGGATGTGAGGATGATTTACAGCAATGAGCTCACCAGCATGGATCAGTAACGCAAGACCCTTCGATATATGGAGTGCTAGTGAGTATAAGCTTCTGGGCTACTTGAGGCATCAGTTAAGAGGACTTCACTCTTTAATTTCTCCAACAAAGTTTTCGAATAAGAAATCTTCAACGTGAGTATTGTTGGGGCTAGTTGTATTAGGCCGGGGGCCAAGCTAAAGGGAAGTGAGATAGATTGGCGTTCCAAGCACAATAGCACTCACATTCTGATCCCAGTAGCTGCCAGATGCCAATGAGAGGCCATCAAAAGCTAAGAATCAGGACTCACTTTTGTGTGACATAGATCTAAACATATCAGAAGCTACAGCAGAACGAGCTTTAAAGTAGTATGGGTACGTACTGGGAATGGCACGTCGTAAAAGGTGATGTTTTTCCAAGTGATGCTTGAAGGGAATGAAGGTGATTCGTAAGCATGGGTTTATTAACGTACTTTCTTGCTACACCGTTTCCGCCAGTCCAGCTTTTGAAGCGCGCACCATAGAGAGAATTGACCTGGTGGCTCATTCGATCAACCATCTATGGATACCAAAAACGGGCACACCATGACGACATTTTCAATCCTCAAAATTCAGGTCACCAGAGCAATATACATATTTGTGGACCATTACTTACAGGACATTCTGAACATCAGCAACTTGACCGCCTTTTCCCAGTGAGCCAATGGACAGACCATGGCCACCTTCGCAATAGGAATCTCTGCGGAGGTGCGATTCAGAACGGGCTCTTAATAGCGAAACTTGTCTACGTACCTAAAGATGATATCTTTGGCGCCGTTCCCGACTGTGAGACAATCATCACCATTCTGGACGTAATTTCCCTCGAACAACATATTGGTGCCGCCAGCGGAGAACCCTGAAGGTCATCAATCAAAGCGTCAAAGCTCTAGAACTGACCACTAACCATCACTGTCGTCATTCGAGACTGAGTCACCGCGGTTAAATCAAGCTCGAGGAATGAGACGCACGTATTAAAAGGGAAAGACTGAAAGGCAATTAGTTTTTCGTCTAGATTCGTCAAAAGCATGCAGATTCACATCACTATCCGAGAGAGCATAAATCCGATTATTGAATGCATGAAGATTCACAGATCCGCTTGTTGCGAAGTTGTGAGCTATGGGCTAAGAAAGCTGGATCAGCGACGAGAACGGCGCAAGCTACATCTCTTAACCTTCCATATCTTGATATCTCGAATGACACCGTTCATGATTTTACCAAAGGAAATACCGTGAGGGCGGTTGTCGAGTATCTGGGCATCCCACCACTAGAAATCTGGTTAATAATGAAGAAATGCGTAGGAGTATACTACGTACGGCTTGGCCATGTCCATCAATCCAGCCCCATTGAGGGTCTGTTGTACCCCGCAAGGTGACGTTGCTGCCTCCGTTGAAGGAAAGCCTGGTTGGCAGTGTTGGGTCACAAAATAACAAGTGTGGAAGATGGAGCGAACCAGTGGCCAGGGAAGCTCTAAAATGTTGTCTTAAGTAAAATTAGCTGAACAAGGATTAGATCGCTTCACGTACAGATGAGGCGACAATTGCTACGCGGGCACCTTAGTTCGTAAATCCGTCCTGAGGAGAGTTGCACCTACCTTGTATTGCCGAAATATCTGTTGGATATGTTAGGTTTCCTTCGATAACCACTTCCACATTATTCAACACGGGAAACTTGATGGGGGTGAAAATATTGTACGTGATTCCTTTCTTGAACACAATGCTTGAATTGGCTACCAAGGTGGGTAATGCTGCCAATATGGCAGGGGCGTCATCTTGACCTGGAGAATGGGGAACCACGAATGTATTCCAGGCGGAAGTGAGAGCCACGGATGTTGCGGACACAAGAATGTTCGAGATACGCATGGTGAAAGGCTGGTGAAGAATTCTATCCAGTGCTGAGCAAACATGGGTTTTATTCTTCAGCCGAATGGCGCCGTAACTTCGGCCTACGGATGTAGGAGAGCCAAACTTCCCTTCTTTGAGACGGAGAAATGGAGTCAGGAGGCCCATGTGAATATGTTTCGCTCGGATACTTAGCTATCGAAACGGAGATGGGATTGTATAACTGGCTTTGAACGGGCCGTCAGTTTGAGTACGGCTACGACATGACAGCAAAGGGACGAGCAATTGACACTGAATATCCATCTTGTTATGGAATACAGGATTCCTGCAACCATGCCTAGCACCGGGTTGCATAAAAGAAAGTGGGACTGCAGCGCAGGTAGGGGTCGCTTGATTCATGTGCCGGCGGCGCTGCGGTCTGCGGCCCGCCGTGGAAGGAAGCGGGCCGCGCAAGTCAACGGTGGGGCCGCGAGTGATCTGCCGGGGAAGACCATGAGAACGAAGGAATCGCGACCAAAAATATCTTAAACGGCTTGAGAATGAGACCCAGCGGAACCGAGGCTTGCATATTCGTGGGTTTTCTTGTGTATGCATTTGGTTTACTCCATAAATCCGTCAAGTGTTACCGATTAGTGGCAATAAGTGTTGAGAGAAAACTTCCACGGTGGCATTCTGCTGGAGTACTAGTACATAAGGAGATTAGGAATGCTTTTCCGCCAGAGCCTCGCCCCCTACTTAGCGAGGTGGCGTACTGAGCAATAAGGTATTGTAATGCAGAGCAACCCATCTCCAATCCATCGACTACTTGATACAAGATGTTCAACAGGCAAACGGTAACAAAACGTAGAGTAAATAGATGATTAAAGATATCGAAGTCATAGCTCATAAGATCGTAATGCGTTTGGATATGGTTTCTCAATCAACCCATTGCACTTTGTCGAAATTGATCCGGGGTCGCGGTTTGTACCCTAGCATTTCCATCCTCATCCTCACCGATCGATGTATTTTAACTCCCTCGGTCGCTTGTTTGGGTATCACACGGCCACGTCCACGATTAATGCTGGAGGATGCGTCAGCTCTTGATACAACAGTTGAAACAAAGAAACGTACGATATCTTGGATGTCCACGTGTCGTCGTCTTTCTGGAATCGGATTTGCTGCGGGACCAGCTCCAGGAGCCACCAAGATCTTGCTATCTTGAGCATGTCGTTGATGGGTGACATGGCATCTGCCAGTTCTTCCTCTTCCTCATTGACGAACGAGTTGTCCTCTTCTATCATACCATTCTCACAATGTACATTTAGGAAAGGTCGAGTTAGTGGTGGTGGGTTTCCAGAGAAGTTATAAACGGGAGGTGGTCTTGCTTTGACCTCGGGCCATAGAGTATCAGGGTCCATCCCGATAAACTTGAACATCTTGCGGTCGAACAGGATGCCTGTATTGAGTTTGAAGCACTCGCGTACCATCCAGCGAAGTGAAATGCGAGCAAGGTTGTTCCGGACTTCGTTTCTTACTGCACCCCCACCAACGTCTGTATAGCGGAACGTGATGAGCATCTAATTTTCCCTCTGGACGGTCTAAACTTTTACCGCAATGACATCCTGCAAACCACACTTCCTCGACGTCAGTCGTGTGTTGACCACCTCGTGCGTACTGCCGTTCTAGCATTGTTTTCTGGCGACGAGGTTTATTTTTGGAGTTAGTAGATCCTATTTGGCCCCATTTAAGGCCGAGGGCTACTTCTTCGGGGGTCGGGCGGTTGAAGAAGTTGGGTTTGAAGCGCACTCGGTGTTCATCAAGAGCAAGCGCTTGACGGAAGTGCTTGACGTGCGTATTAAAGGTGGTGAACGGTAAATGCCGCGGAACTACCCCAACAGAGCCAACGGTGTCCCTATAAGCAGGTTCTCGGGGGTTAGAGAGGTGAAGGAGAACGAGACATGAAATGTTGATATCGAAATGCTCACCAGACGGCGACTAACTCGATGTCAACATCGATTGAGAAGGCCTTCTTGAATGCTGCGCTTTGTTTCCACCCAGTCTCGTCCTCACGCGAGTACATCTTGTATGCGAAGGGAACTTGTTGATAATTCGATTTGGGCAGTAAACCGACCTGTGTGGTTTGCTCCAATCAGTCCTCGACGGTTGTCTGGTCCGCCCTAAATGCGACAGACCTTGTGAAGCCTGGTCAAGGGCGCCCCGAATGACACTGTCAGCGAAGCTTTAGCATGACATGACTGCGCCTCACATTCCAGCCAATGCGCGAGCGGTATCTACAAATTGATCAGATGCTAGTGATATATTAACTCGTGTGCACTCACATGCTCCTCTGGAGAAGCCTAACATTATCGGGGATACGTCAGGAAATCAGAGCAAGAATAGATGGGGGAAGAATGTACCGAAAAGGAATATCTTATCACCATATTTGTCTGAAATACAGTCAATCGATCCTGTACAGAGTTTGAACCCTGGTACGTACAGTTCTGCATGAGGAATTCGTAGCCACCTAGGTAAAGGATTGGTGGTTAACCCGAAGTCAAGCCGAATGGCAATCAATATTTAGCTCACCCATAACATGTGCGTCCAGGTGAACCCCAATCATCGCGTCAAGGACTTTGTGTACTTTTGCCATCATAGGTTTGGCGATTTGTGGGATTGTGTAGGTGCCGATTCCAGCCTGGGGTCATGATGATGGCACATGAAGGACACGTGTAAGGATAAAGGTGAATGGGAAAACGCGCACCTGGTAATAAACAAGTTGCTTGGTGTTGTCGTTTTTCTTCAGAAGAGAGACAAAATTAACGATGTTCGAGTTCTGTTGAAGCAAACCGCGATGTGAGTCCAGGCAAAATGAATGAGGAGAGGGAGACTGACATCGTCATCGAATTGATCACCTAGCGGATATCGAAAACGTGGCGTAAGTGCAACAGGCTGAAGGCGAAATCGGGGCGACTGACCTGTGCCGTCAAAGCACAGAACGAGGGTACGATGCCTATGTGAAGGGGGGACGCTATCTGCATCACCAAACTCGAAGGAATCATACCCTGGCGAAGTCACCATCGGAGAGCTAGGATATGGGTCTCCTACAGCCGTCGCTGTGGAGGAGATAGTCAAGGTCTTCTCGTGGCCGTTGGTGAGTGAGCTACTTCGATGGGTGGACATGAGGTAAGAGGGAAAGGCGGTTCAATTTGTGTATTGAACCAGCGTCTTTTAAAATGACTTTCCCCCAGGAAGCCAAGACCCGGAATTCTTGATGGAGCCTGAAGCTTGAAGAGGTAATAATGCGATCCCGTCAATAGTCACAGGTGACGGAAGTTTACTTCTTGGCCATCGAACAGAATCTTGCGAGGCAAGATTGTCCAAGTCCCTCGAGTGAGCATGAGTGCAGCCTCGTCCATGTTTTAAAGAACTGGCGGCGATCCGCGCTTCGTGGACAGTATCGATAGTCGACTTGAGTCGGACGGTGAACGGGTTTTAAGCTTTTGACATGAGGTTTTGTCCAAAAAACGTTAGAGCAGGGAAAGTCCTGACAGCGCCATCTCGTTCTCAATATCAAATGGATCAGGGTTGTGTGGCGCGTGAAGAGACACCCTGTCACGTGACAAATATTTGGTTCGCGAAAGGCGGATGATGACATATTCCGATCGTTATGTGTTTCTGCTCCAGATAATTGTCGGTTCTCCTCCAACACCGTCCTCGGTGCTCATATACTCAATGACGCTCGGCGGCGACTCTTGATTCTTTTGTTCTCTTTATCCTGCCTTTTAACCATACTGGCTGCTATACAGCGTTTATATTTGCACAATCTCTTAAATATTGCACCTCCGCACCGAGGGAAGGGCTCATGCGCGCCGTAGAAAACGACAAGGATGGGGAGCGGAGGCCTAAGAAGAAACCGGGCAGAGTGTATGTTATTGCTCGCTTGTCTAGCTGGCTCGCCACTAAAACCTGCTGACAGTCCAACGTCGTGCGCAGAATGCAGGAGGCTCAAACTTCGATGCGACCGAAAAGTGAGTTGTTCATGGGCATCCATGAGCGCTAACCCCGGAACCCTGCGAATATCTGTCTGACAGTGACTTTGCTACTTTACTATCAGGTTCCATGCGAGAAATGTGTATCGCGAGGCTGTGGTTCTATATGTCCTGATGGTTAGGGCATCCCCATAAATGGCCCATATATCCTGATTAATGTCAACGATCAACAGGAGCGTTGACACCTGGCAAGAATAACAAAATGATACTGGCAAATACAGAAGAGCTTCACGACCGCATTGATCACCTTACTTCCCGTGTCCGCGAACTCGAGAGTGCTCTCCAGACCTTGCAAGCCCAGGTTTCAGACCAGCCCCATCCTCTATTACAGAAGGATTTCTTGCAAGGCTTGCCTCCTCTATCAGTTCCATCAAGGCCGTATATCTCCCCTCCAATCGGTCCAGCTCCAACTCCAACGCAAGCCGCCACGGTTCCAAGTTCTACTACTCCCACTTTCCCCCCAATGGATCCTGATCCAGCCTCTATTACGGATTCCTGTGGTATAGTATCTCCCTTCCTTTGCAACATGTGTCTCATAATAACTTGCTGTGCATTCAGGAACGTTGTCCATTTCTGAAAATGGTCAATCGTGTTTCTTTGGCTCAACAGCGCGCTTGGAGGTGCGCCCTCAACGGTTTCTATATAGGTGGATGAGCGCTCACGCTATTTATGACATGGCAGTTTCTAGCACACGTAAGTGAAAGTAATGCCACTTCGTACGCTCTCTGATAGGAGGCAATAGAGAACTACGAAACCGGAAACCAAACCCTCTAGGCTGTCTCGCGAATTAATCGACTTCGCTTGTCAACAGCACAGAGAGGGCGAGTTGGGGGAGGAGATTTTCAAACTTCGACCTCAACTATCCGAAGCTATCCGCCTATGTGAGTTGTACCTTAGGAATGGAAAAGTAATGTCCGTAGCACTACTCCTACTCAACGTGGCCTGGCGCTCACAGCTCTCACAGGTATTCTCCCATTCATCGATCCGAATTGATCGATGAAATCTTAATGATCGTTTATCGCGAAAAGTGTGTCGCTTCCTCCACTCAGTTTGTTAGTATTGACATCTTGTAACAGATCTTTTTCTGACCTGGCCCAACCTGAAACCCTTGCGCTACTGTTCATGGTTTTCGCCATCTCTAGCCACTTCGATCCCAAAAAGCCTGTTAATAATTGTGACTCGAATGAGCACTATTATCTCGCCAAAGCCTGTCTTCGGCTTTCATCCCATCGTGAAAATACCTTATTATATGTACAAACACTAGTACGTCTTGTTCCCCTTAAGAAATCCTAATTTACTCAAACTTTCCGCACAGATACATATGGCACAGTATCTCCACTTCAGCGGTGCTGAATTGACATCATCAGAAACACTGTCGGAGTGCCTAAGTCGTGCTATCCGGATTGGATACAAGGTAGGTTTATGAGACTGATACCTTCACTATGTATGTTCATGCCTCGTTTTAGATGGGACTGCGTGAGTATAGAACCTTAATGATTCACATGCCGTTGATCAATCATACTATCATACTTCCCAGATCTCCACGGGATTCGCTGGAATTTATCTGATGATCTGGCACAGAGAAGGTCTCGAATATTCTGCGAGATCTTCTTGTTAGATACATGGACGGTCTGTCGCCCCGTCATATCGGACTTGACCCTGCTTCTAATATTCGTCTATAGAGCTTCTACTCCGGAAGACCACCTATGATCTCCCTTGCGTTCATGGATCGGACTACTCCTAAGGATTATGATGAGGGCGTTGGTGCGGATGGAAACAAAAGGCCCGGGTGTCAGTACCCACTCTCGATACCCCTCTTTTCGCCAAGCTAACGATACTATAGTTCACACGTGGACTTACAAGTATGCTATTCTCTTGCATAGTGTCATGGCGATTGCATTTGGTCCCAAACCTCCCTCGTATTCTTCGATCCTCGACCTTGACCTCAAGATCCGCAACTTTCCCGTTCCGGCCCGATGGCGACCCATATGCGAACAGGAAACCCCGTCTCCGCCTCCCGAGATTCAAATGATCCGCTTTATGGTTTCATTCGCCAAAGAATCCAGTGCGTATAAATTACCTATCTATTGTTCATTCAACATTAGTTTTAATAACAAATCCTAGCTCTCCTTCATTTACATCGAAGTTATTTCATGTCTGCACTAGAAGAATGTCCCAATGATCTCTCAAAACATTCATTTATACCCTCCGTTTTGGCAATTTATCGTTCCGCGTGGCGGTTAATGAGAGGTTTGCGCTTCATCTGGGGATTTGTTCCAGAGTTGATCTCGAAAATGAATGCGGTGTGGTCACAAGTTCTTTCTGCAGCGGTGAGTGGCTTGTACCTATGTATTACAGACTTCTTATTTTCCTTGCAAGGTTGTTATGTGCCTCTTTGTTGCTCGAACGCCTGGATCCCATCTCACCGATCCTGCTTTAAATGAGCTTGACCTTCTCGTTGAGCTTTTTGAAGAAGCGGTTCCGACGTGCCAAGCAGCGAGTGACCTGCTGGTAAGTCCCCGCAGAACCGTCATCCGAGCTGAAGGATGACAAGTCTCCAGAACGATCTCCGAAGTTTGCGAAGACACGCTCGTGCAATAGCAGGCCGTACCCATGAAAATGAGGGTTACCCAATATCGCCTTCCGACTTGGATCGATTGAGCGGAAAGACTTATCTCCTCATGCTTTCAGAAGCGAGGTCTACATCGGGTGCGTCACAGCAACGTCAACAAACGCCCCAACAACAGCATACAGGCTCCTCGTCGCAACTTGGATCAACAATCAAGAGGGACCCTTCACCGTCGCACGCTACATCTGCCACTCTACCCGATCTTCCGGCCAACTCGCCTTTCACTATGTCTACGTCCCTACCTATGTCATCCATGCATACACCCGCGGCTCCACCTCCACTCTCTCTTCCCTCTCACTCGTACTCGCCCTATCCTTACTCTCATTCATACCTTTCTTCTCAATCTTCGCGTTCACAAACATCACGTACAAGTGGACCAGGACCAGCACATACCCCTTCATCATCACACCCTATTCAATCCTCAGTTCCATCAGCGCCTGTGCCTCCAATAACCCAGTCCTCTATCTCCGCATCAACCCACGCACTACACCCGACATTAGTTCAAGACATACATGACTTCACAATGCGAGGAGCGCCTGCTGGCTCTTCCGCAATACACTATTTTGACTATCCTGCCGATGAGGACATCGAAGCCTCCCCAATTCCAACCACGCAGAGACTAGGGAACTCCACGGGCGCGAATCCGAGCCACAGTCATTCTGTTGGCCCCGCTCCTGCTTCTGCTTCTAGCTCTACTTCTCGTTCTCGTGACCACGCTGGGCCAGGATTTCAACCACAAATTTATCAATCTCAGGGTCAGCCTATCAGTTCTGGTCATGGCCAAGAGCACGACTACGGTTTCTTCCAGTCCCTCGAAAGCTCGTTCCAGCTCGACTATGCCCCTCAACCAAGGTCTCCGTTCACTGCTGCTAATTTCGGTGTTGGGATGAGTGGGAGCGGCGGTGCTCCAATGTTAAACTCATCCTATCAGGACCTCGTTGAACATTTAGGATTCCATTAGGACCAATCTGGGTTGGTTTCCGCCCCAACACCCGTATAAGCCTAATGCGTATACCCGTCTCTCTTTTTTGGCTGGTACCACATTGTTTTTAATGTTCAAATGCTCGTATATATTGGGCTGTGCGGTAACGTCATTATTTGTTGTACCCCTTTCTTCACCGCTCTGACTAGCGGCTTCTTATTATTTATTTGTACGCTCTTGTGTCAATCCTAGGAGAATATTCTTATATGATTCGTGTGAACAAGATCTTTTAAAAGTCCCAGCTAACGGGCGTGTTTACCATTGACTAACTGCTGATGAATCTCCCAGTGTCTACAAGATGAGATACCAGTACATCATACTTGAATATTTGAATATTTGAACCCCTCGTGGATACCGTGGTTTGAATGATAACAAGTGGGGCGTTGACCGAAGGTTTTTAGGACAGACATTACGGCACTTTAACCAACAAGCCTCAAGCATTAGCGAGACGGCGAGTGTACTCGACGAGAGCGCTAAAAGACCAATGAGTGCAATTCATTCCGGGTCCTTCCTAGAGTGACTTACCGAACAGGACGACCAGTCATGCCCTTCTCCTGGTAGGGTGTGGGACGTGTCGCTTCCATCACACCAGCAATATCAATGTGAGCCCACTTCAAAGTTGCGGGTTGATCATCCTTGGGTTCACATCCCTCTGCAAAGGCCTTGAGGAAGAGTGCAGCAGTGACGCTACCTGCAGGACGGCCACCGGTCTATAAACGGTCGATTAATTGGTCATATCCATGCACGGATCACATCGAGTTGACACACATTCTGGAGGTCGGCATTGGACCCATGGATCTGGGGAAGGTAGTCATCATCGAGGGGCATTCGCCAGAAACGGTCATATTCGGTTTCTCCAGCAGCGTGAAGTTGTTCCCAGAGTTCACTTGAGGTCTAATTGACGGTGTCAGATGGCATCGCCTTAAAAATCAAGATATACTCACAGAGAAGACACCAGAGTAAACTTCGCCGAGGGCGATCACCATAGCGCTGTGATAATGAACAAGACATGTCAAAGGGAGGCGTAAACTGACGGAAAATATTTACCCAGTCAAGGTTGCGACATCAATGAGAGTATGCGGCCTGTACTCAGTGGCAGCATAGTAGATGGTATCTATTGACGACGGATCAACGAGCTTGATCAGGTCGACACAAGATAAACATACCAGCGAGTACAAGACGACCCTCGGCATCAGTATTGTCAATTTCCACACTCTTGCCGTTCATAGCATATACGCTAACACCTTGTCAATCGCAAAGTGACGTTGCCATAAGAAGCGGACACATACATGTCTCCTGGCTTCGTAGCACTGGGGCCAGGCATGTTCTCGGTCAAAGGTGTCACCACGACCAGATTGACCCTAAGGGTAATTTATCAACACCTGTCAATATGAAGGTGAGATCCAGACGCACGGAATCTGCAACTTCGCGATCGCCAGAGCAGCAGAGACAACGGTAGCAGCACCACCTGGGTTCTCGTCAGAATATAGAAAGTAAATGATATGGAAACATACCCATATCGCCCCGCATCAATTTCATGCCCTAAAAGGAAATGAGCTTCTGATACACGAAGATCATGGACCAAACTGACAGCGCCAGGCTTTAGACTGATACCTCCAGAATCGAAGGTGATACCTTTGCCAACAAAGGCAAGGGGCTGAGCAGATTTGTCGGCTGCACCTTTGTAATGACTAGACATCATTAAGATCAGTAAAGAAGGTGGGGAATGAATGATGGTAAGTCCTACATTTCCAAAATCTTGGCGGGCTCCGAGGTTCCATGGGTCACAGAGAGGAAAGTGTTCTGCCGTCAAAAGATCAATATGTGCGCATGGAAATAACAGCTCGAAGGTACCATGTTCTTCTCCTGAGCCCAAGCTGGGCGTGCGTCAGCATATAATCACTGGAAAATTGAAAAACTGGCACCTTCGTCGCGAACGAAGATCTCCACGTTCGGAATACCCTCAAACTCCTTCTTGATGCGCTCAGTGAATTTCTACCCGTGACAAAAGTCAATAAATATCCCCGGACGCGTAAAAGTTAACCGACAGTAGGTGTCATCATGTTAGCCGGAAGTTCCATGAGCTGAGAAAATGATGTCGTCAGAAAGTGCTGCTACTACCGGAATTGAAGCCAAACGCACAGTGCGGGCCAAGTTCTGCGCCTCTGCGTAGATGGCACCGGTATCCCATTCCTTAGATCCCTCCAGAGGTGCCAATGAGAACTTCTCCGGGATTGGTTCTTTAAGGTTCGGGTTGAAGCGCGACGGAGGTGACGTCTTCAACGAGAATTTGTAGAGAGCAAGGTGGGCCGCGACAGCTAAATGCGCATATATATCAGTCTAATCCTGCTATCATTCGTAATACATGTATATATGCATACCGGCTGCATGAGGGTCGGCCGAAGCGTCCACAGAGACCTCTTTGAGACCATCGAAGTTCTTCAATTCCTTCACGCCGGCACCGACAGCCTTACGGACTAGTTCTCTCTTCTCATCCCCCTTCTTGAGCGAGAACTTATCTCCAAGCGACGAGATAGTCGTGGTCTTTCCCTGAGGGGTGTTGAAAAACGTCCGGGTAGTAGCAACCTTGGGAGGCTTGTCGCCAGAGGGTGTACTGATGTATAGGTTCTGGGCGTTGACGCCCGCGACCGTTGCGGATGTACCGGAGGGGTCAAAGGGGAGGATGAGGGCAGATGAAGACATGTGTTTGAAGATCAGATAAGAGGATGATCGCAGACGAGCTCCGGTGCTGCATCTTGCCCACATTATCGAATATCGTTTTTTAAGTCACAAGACTTGTCGGGTGGATTCAAGCACAAGCACTTACCAATCATGCACAAATTCTATCACCTATTCTAGTTCGACCCTACCTCTTTCAGGGACATGCACTCTCGCCCTCCCTGGGAATTCATAGCCTCGTACGCATGAAACATATTTATTCGTGGGTTTTTCTTGATATTTTTACTTACTGATCAATCGTGGCCTTTGAATACAACACCAAGACCGGCACGCTTCTGTGTCGGCATCTCACCTGAGAGCTTTGACCCAGGCAAAAGCATCTCTGCATCTCTTATCATTCTTCCAAACGACACACCGTGTAAGGACTCCGAAGCTATGCCCCGAGCACTTGTAACATGGATACGGAGAACACCCGAGTGACAGAACTCGGACCCTCTCCCAGCCACTTCGCGTGTCTACTCGACCCTGGGCGGCAAACTCGATAAATTTGGTACAACACACAGGAAGCGACAGGAAGGCGCTGTCTTCCTTTCTCCTCCCTGCCAAGTATTTCAATGTAGCTCTGGATCACTCACACGCGCAGCGCCAATCCACCACTGCATCAGTCAAACAGATCAGCTTCGCGGAACAACCCACTCCGGTACTTCTGAACCTAGTCCAAGGCAACCATCGAAGGACAGCCTCGGTGGGAGTTAATTATAGACTACATTCTCGCTACTGCCAAGGACCCGACGCTTGTTACGAGTCGGGCGGAGGGCAAGCCTCAAAGCGCCCTTATAAGAGCGCGCGGGCACGAGTGCACGACGAAAGGTAATGTGACCGGTTAAGTGCCTACGCAGTCCATATACGAGCATATTTGATGGTCCCCAAATCAGCTGAGAAGACATCAGTCACTGTGACTCTGGTTTACATCAACAAGGCTTCGTCAAACAATGCGCGTAAAGATCTTGGATTCGTGGAGAGTCGGTATATGGGATGTATGCGCCAGGATCATGGCTCAGACAGCTACTAGAAAGGCCTCAACTTACTGCGGCTCTTGGAATAGGCCCAGATAGAAGATGAGAGAAACAACACGTCTTGGCCTCTCCTCCACAATGATTTTTAATCATAGCATGATACTTGTCTGCCGGAGGGAACAGGAGGTCAGCATGCGGTAGCTGTCCAACACAACTACCCAAACAACGACGCCCGAACCGCATCGGCGAGCTGAGATTGAAAATAGCATTGGCCCCTATTTTTCCTCTTACCTCCCCACAGGTCGGCGGAACATGAACGTCTCAAACCCATTGGTAAGCGATGAACAACCCGCCCATGCCCACAAATGGCTTACGGAAACCGAGAACCCCTGACTTTCAGTGTTTCAACATCCTAGCGATTGTCCATACGAAATACCGACAAAACATCATGAAGTCCCCATGAGCTCTAGGCATGAGAACACCCGCTCTACTTCCGGTGTTGCCGCTGCAATGGATGCAAGATTAGAAATTCTCCGGGTTTCGATCTGGGGCGAACAAAGACTGATATAGGGGAGGGCGGATTCCCAAGAGTCTGTGAAACTGAGTAACCCTTCCGAGTCAATGTCAGGATAAGCACAGATATACCCATTCGGAGGTAAATAATGGAAATATACAGAAGAGCGAGGGATGAGTCCATATTGTCTCAGACGAAGCGTACGTCAGGGAGATATGAAATAAATAAATGATGATAGCGTCAATAGAGAGGAAGTACGGGTGCGAGTCCGTGCAAGTCATCGTTAGTCATGGATCGTCCGTAGAGGGGCGGCATAGAGCATGTAGGGGAGTAGACAACATAATAATGCACAGGGAGGAGAGCACTAGCCCGTCGGCTGGGTTTCTAGATTTAGCGAACAACTTGAAACTGCTTGGCTTCCAGAGATCGTCGATTCCACTACGACCCGAGGTCGTCGGTGATGAGCGCCAGAGACAGGAACGCAAAAAGCAGATTTCAACACGATCTATGAAGACCTTCTCGAACAGCAGAAGGCCGTTGGGTATGTTGCACCGGTAGGGGCGGAAAAACAGCAGCAGAGCCAACCAGGTGGATGCAGGCTTGTCATCAAGCCTTGATTCATACATGGGCCAAAGCATGTCTTTGGAAGCAAAGGACCCAAGAAGCCCAAAATCAGTATACGAATTTTCCGGAACAATAGAGGAATAGTGACTCACCGACAATGGAATCATCACGAATAACCAAAAGCACACACAAAGAACACAATGTGGGAGGTTGATTATCGGCTTGTGTATGGTGATGTGTATGAATGGAGCCAGCCCATGAGGATGGTGTGTTTGATCATGCCCAGGAGGTTGAGTGAATTGGAACGACACAGTGTCAACGTGTCTTAATCATTGAAGTCGGGGCATGGAATTCCGTGGCTAGTCAGGAGAGACCTGAGCGTGAGCGCACGCGTCCTCCAGATCTCCCGTTCACGGGTGAGCCGTTCGACGGCCTGCTCGAGCGCAATCTTCTGCTCAAGCTTCTTCAGTCTGCTCCTCCTCGCCGCGATGGTATTCTTCCTCCTCCTTTTTTCAATTTCCTCTTGGTCATTGCGGGGCAGACCGGTACGTTCCTCCTCGAGTTCATCCTCTTCGCCATCCGAAGGTATGGATTGGGAACGTCGTTTGTTGTTGAAGAAAGAAGGAACATCCTTCCTGGACGTTGCAGAGGGTGTAACGTATCGGCGAGGTTGAGTGGGAGCGTCCAGAGGAATTAAATTGTCAGGTGAGCGGCGCTTGCCGCTGCTAGAAACGCTGGGCCCAGGACAAAGTGTGGTGTGTGGTGCTGCGTAGACACCCCCAGCTGCGTCTACAGAAGACGAGGTGAAGGATGCGCGGAAGAGGGCGGGGGAGCTGATGGATTCGAGCGTGTATTCATAGGGAACATCGTTCTGCATGTTGACGTTGATCGGATCGAAACTGAAAACGAGAAGCTAGAAAGGATCTAGGAAGACGAGGCGGAGAACTGCTGCAGAACATCTCAACCGGAATCATTGTGACTTTATATCCCTACGCTCCGGCTGAACTGGAGGCTTCGAAGGTGGTGTGGTTTGTTTGCTGATCCCCGTCACTCGTGGCGGTGTAACCGGACTGGAAGGCACAGCATACGCACCCGAAGCTCGGGATCGTAACGCTGTGTCCGTGTCGTCACAACGGAACTCCCTCTCGTTTAAGTTTTTGATGTTGTTAATCAAAGATCCCTGCGGGTCTATTCTTTTCGGGACCAGGATGAGGTGAGTGGAAGGCACGCACTACGCGGCTTCTTGGTATCGGTGAAGTATCACGTGACCGCTCTCACCCTCAAATCTGCGGTTGTGTTACTTAGGGTGGGGCCGTTTCGGCTAGTTGTTGATATCTAATAAGTCAGTTTGGATAAAGAAGCTTTTCTCGGAGCCGGTTTGAGTACTTGGTTCGTTTAGCCCGAAGGGATATACCAAAGAAACGCGCCTCGGGCACCGAGACAGAAGTCACGTCTGACTCGAACCAAATTAAAGCTTCAGTTGCCATTAGAGATTGGGTTAGAGAGCTACGGACACACCATGACAACCTTGTACAGTGAGCAAATGTATACAAATAAATCCAGAGCTTCGTCTTGTTAGTGTGATTGCCTTTCCTGAGTCACACCTCAAGACATTAAGATGATGAGTTGCTATTATACCCGCATCCCAAACTCAGCAGGGAGGGCGGACTGCCGAGAAAGAGCCTCTGCTCATGCGCAGTGCGTGGCTAGGATGTCTACGGGATTGATCTCATCAAGGTACTCGGAGGCGGCTCCTGTTTCGTCAATATAGGCATAAAAGGCGACTTCTTCATCAACACGTTGAAGTGACAGTGGGGATCAACTGAAAGTCGGGGTTCAGAGGGTTATGCGAGCGTCGCAACAGAAACATGTGCTATTGGCAGTCCGGCGCTGCTGCGTGAACGAGTCTTGACTGGGCAACTCGGTCGAGACAGCGAGGTTAGACAACCGAGGATAAGATTGGAAAGCCTCTACCTACACTTCAACCTGTGCTGCTTGCTCAGAGCCGCCTTCGCGACAGAGATGGGTTAGTGCCTTCGGCCACACTGGAAGGGGCGGGAGAGAGGTGTCGGGGTTTGCACAACGGCGCACTGCTCTTCGACATACGTCATAGGGCTGTGATGATATGTGACATCAATGGTGTTGGTAAACAGAGTGCACAGCTCGTTGCATTCAATAGTCGATTACGATGTGCGTCGACACGCGCTACTGCTGACATTGACGTCAGGGCGTTCCCTGGTCTGTACCTCAACCAAGGTATTCCCATGTTCACCGTCGCCAGCGACAACGACAGACTTGGCCCCGTTAACAAGTCAATGTCTGGATTGCAGTACACAAGTCCACTGCCCTTCAATCTAGCTTGTCACCCTGTAGGGTCTGAGGCCTAAAGGCTGAGTGAACGTTCTTCCGACCGTAGAAAATTTTGTTCAACATTTGGTACCTGATCCTGTGTTAGTGCACGGGAGTTTGGACCAAGGGATGGAGGTGTGACAAGTGTAACGGGGTGACGAGTAACGGAAGGACCCGGACATCCCGAAGGACGTTCGTGTTTTAGAGCTCTCTCCCAATTTCAACTCTCCCCCAGCCATGCGTGCCCAACTCCTTTCCACCGTCTTCCGTGCCGCCGCCCGCCCCTCCTTCGCCGTCTCTACCGCACGTGCGACTCCTCTTCTCGTACGTGGCGCACATGGACACGCCCAGGAGTCCTTCGAGTCCTTTTCCGAGCGCTACGTCAACTTTTTCCAAAACGCTGAGGACCTCTTCGAAGTCCAGCGTGGCTTGAACAACTGCTTCGCACATGACTTGGTTCCATCGCCCGCTGTCGTCGAGGCTGCTGTCAAGGCTGCTAGGCGCGTCAACGACTACGCTACCGCCATCCGGATTTTTGAGGGCATTAAGGAGAAGGTGGAGAACAAGCAGCAGTATGAGCTCTACCTTCAAGAGTTGAAGCCTCTGAGAGAGGAACTTGGTATGATCACCCTGAAACGTGTCCTTTATCTTGACCTGACCTGTTGGCCAGGCCTCACTCTCAAAGAAGAGCTTTACCCTTCGTCATCGTAAAAGTATATTGCAAGCTCATTAGAGTATGTCCTGAATATATACATCATTGAAAGTAACAACTCACCTGCATGTAGCTTTAGATGCATCGAGGAAAGGGAATAATTGCTTTGATAGGCACTACCGCTAGTTTATCTCTGGGCATCCACGCATGTACACACACCAACTTATGGTATGGTATTCCCGAAAGGCATTTAATCTGGCCAAGGTGTTTTCATTCTACAACATCTCACAAGTCTGAGTGATGATTCCTCCGATTCAATTGTGCTGGCGGTTGGGCTGGAGTCTGCTTACGGCATTCCTTGGATGTGGCCTGGACAGCTCGAGCTCCAGTAATAGTTTCCCAAAACATGTTTGAAGACTACGATACGCCTCGTGTTTCCACGTTACTGTCGCGATACATCTGACTCAGCGTGGACAGTCTATTATTGACTTTATAACCATTCTCCTCACTTAGTCGGTCGCGTTGCATTTCGGAACGCCTTTTCACCCAGTGATGCATGTTTTTGAGCTCCATGATATACGCTAACCCTGTATCCTGGGCTATTCGATGCGCTCAGTTGCAGACAATAGCTTGTGTGTTATCAAGCTACCCCCTCCGTGCGTTCCCTTTTGTATTCTCCCCCGACCTCGCGACCGCCTTATCAACGCTCCGCGCTTCGGCGTTTTGGGGCTTCAAAAAACTTTTTATGCTGTAGCGCAACCGAATATTCCAATGGAGCACAACTTACGTGTTTTTTCAGCTACATCTTTCGCAGACGTCCCAAATCCATAAAGGAGTTCAGACAAATTTGCGGATGCTGAATTCGAAAGTGCGACGTACTGACGCAATCAACTAGACATTTCCCCTTGTCGTTGCTTTCCTTCGTATAGTGGTAGGAAACGCGACTTTCGTTGTGAACCCTTGCACTATGACGCCTTTACGTTTCGGACACACTAGCGGCGGAGGTATGTGAAGTCGTTCCCTTCTCTGCACTAAAACTGACGTCGTTGATGTTCGATGTCAATAAATCTGCAATGGAGCTCCTGGCGCTTGGATGGAGCACTGCTCCACCCATACTGCGACAATTCAATTTAATGAGGACATTGACAAATTAATGCCCGAAAACGTGCCAACAAATATGCATTAGTGTTTCTAGGAGCCGAAGATCCAACATAGACTCTCGTCTGTCTGCCAGGTTTGACAGAAGAAGGTTTCGCATTAATAAGGGTGTCTCCACAACGCCTTTTACGAATATCAATACCTCTCCACTCGGCCGCCATTCAAGTGCGCTAACAATATTCATTGACTTCTAGGCTGCCCGCCCTTTACCAAACACCTATCCCGCAAAAGGCATGTTAAATTTTTTGGTTTGCGTATAAGAAGATGGAGGGGATGAGGTTTGAAGGTCAACTCGTCAACTCGCGACGCACCTAAAGCTAATAATCGGCTTACCGCATCCTCACTCATTTTTTAATCACTCTTGATACTCAAAAAGTCTCAACTCACCATGAAGACTTCATTCTTCGCCGCTCTCGTTTCTCTCGCTGTCTTTGTTCAAGCCGTTCCTACCCCTCAACTTCCCGTTCCTGCCAACATTGGAGGATTGGGAGGTGTTGGAGGTGTTGTTAGCACGCTTGAAACTGCTGCTGGAGGATTGACCGGAGGCCTTGGTGGTCTTACAGGCGGTCCTCCTGGAGGTGCTGGTGGAAGTGATGGGGCAGGTGGTGCGACTGGTGATGATGCTGGTGCAGGGGACGCTGGTGCGGGGGACGCTGGTGCAGGTGAAGCTCGTCGTGCCGTCGCTGCTACCAAGGGTCCTATCATTTGGAAGAGGCAGGAAGGTGGTGCAGCCGGAGCTGGGTCTGGTGGACTTGACGGAATTGCTAGTACAGCGGGATCGATTGCTAACGGTGTTACTGGAGCTGCTGGAGGTGACCCGACTGGACAGGTTGGCGCTGTCACTGACCAAATTACGAAGGCTGTAGACGGGGCGAAGGGTGTGGTGACGGGGGCGACGGGTGGTGGACCCTCTGTTGACGGAACAACCCCTCCGGCCGATGCTGGTGCGGCGGATGCTAGCGCTGATGCCTGAAGGAGTGATTCGTAGTACGGGTAAAATACTCTCGACTTGGCTTGGAATATCTAGATAGCTGGGTTAATATGGTTTCTGGTTGTTACCGAATTCGCTCCTTTGACCTTTGTCTGTCCACTGCCTTCTTGGATATCTAATGCATTATATAAACATCTCCCTCTCTTTCGCGAGCTGTACACGTTCCTTTGTACTGGTTTTCTCCAAGTAATATACCCTCAATGTCCTATAGATCTGAAAATTTTTTCTGCGTCTCTTGGACCTTAGCCACTCACACCAAGACATTGTACTCGGCGGGTTAGAAATTAGGAAGCGAGGCTGTTGTGTATCTCATCTGATCTAACTGGTGAGTGGCACTGCAGCCAACCTGTCTAAGTCATGATCTCGAGTTGAACATAACTATTGTTACTGTTACCCGCTATGTCATTTAGGTCCCACTAGCCCCGTTTCGTGGCACAACTAAGTGCGCGTTATGCAAAGAAACCTTCAGATATGATCTCAGTGGGATATCATACGCCAGACCTGAAACGCAAATTTGCTACACGGCCGCCCAGTGACTTGTATATGTAGAGAGTCCAGAGAGAAGTGCACAATGCGAGGAGGGATTCTTCACTCTGTATGCATGATCTTTGCATAGCACTCAGATGTGGAAACTAAAAGTCATGAGGGATTCTATACAACAGCCATCCGGGTCATTCTTGGATATGGTGTCCTGCATGTTCCTCGAAGTTGATGCATAAGGAACTGAGCTCACTTTGACGATGCTGATGCTTTCTTCCTGTTGAGTGATTTGTCAGATGAAGGAATGCACATCCTTGTCGTTTTCTGTACTGTTTCATTGTGCGGATTGGATGTGATCGCCCATATCCCCAGCGATGTTCGAAAGTCAACCGGAACCGAAATCGCCTCCTTATCCTCGTCTTGACCTTCGGGCAGGACGAAAGTGGATACTCGTCATTTGCGCTCTATGTACAATGGTTTTAGCATCAACAGTCTTCTTCCTAGAGTTACAGAGGATAAATTCCCTCCCACACGACTCCCGCTGTTTCAGTTGTTTTAGACTGATCTCCACCCAATATTGTTCATTTTATCTCCATGTGGCTGTGGAAGCTAGACTCCCCGTTACAGACCTTCGGAACTGCCAATCCAGGTGCTGACCTAAATAACTCGAACAATATTCTTCCTTATCCAGAGCCCACCTGCATCATTGGGCAATCTTGGATACAATGGCTACAATACATCGCGGCAGGTTGTGGAATGATAAATCCTATGAAACCCAGCACAAGCGCATTTCTTTAATCAGAAGGAGAGGAATCATGTCATCACAAAACTCAAGGAAGCTGGTGTTACTGGGAGAGATGAATCGATTGATGCCTTGAGCTGGCATGAAACTGACAAGGCTGGCCCCCATCTCACAAAGCCAAAATTATGTCTACTTCTGGTGTAACTCGTTTGAGCTGGTGTCAACCATGCCGTAGCCTGAGGATCGAGGATCTGAAAATGTTAGAAGTTCAGTCGAGCTGGAGGGTTTTGTTGATTATCACGGCCTCAGGTACTAATAAAGTCACGGCTCAAAACCATTTACCACACCTTATTCTCATACCTGTTCTCCCTGCTTATACCACTCCCTTCCCGGTTTCAAGTCAACATCATGTGCTGCAAAAACATGATATTTGTGAAGTGAATGGGAATGATACACTCACCCATGCCACCCTCCACAGACACATTGTTGCCCAACCAATGCTGGATCACTTCCCTGCATTGGGTTTCCCATGTGGTTCTCCTTGCTTTCATCATTATGCATGTGAAAGTATTAGCTATCAGTGAGTGCCTCGATTAATCAGGTGAGGAGTGACTCAGCCTGCAATCTCACTAAGGGAATATGAACAAACCCTCCAAATGATGGTTCAGGATCATCCCATCATAGTTTTGAAGTACTTGGCTGTATGTAAATGAGATGCTCTTGGTCTGGTTTGTATGGCTGAGTGCTTTTACTGCAAAAACCACCCAGTACTTCTCTCTGCATATGTTATTTAAAGGTAGATGCTTGTGCTAGAGTCTGGTCTGAAACCAGGATCAAAGTAAGCTGAGTAACTCGGAGGACATTCAAGTCTCAAGGTGACTTATGTTAGGTTGGTCCTTATCACTGGTTGCCTAAGCTTCACTAGGGGGCGGCTATCTCACTAGATGGTTCGCAGAGGCACTAGGATCTAGCAAGAAGGATCATGATAAGAAGGTGGCGAGGCAAGTGTCCAGTTAAGTACACTCAGGAGGTGGAACGTCTATAAGTCGAGGGTATGACCAATAGAACGTTTACTACCACGCTGATCGTGAGCTAACGTCAATCAGAAGTTAAAGGTGAACAATAACTTGAGATTTGAGATTTTAGAATATAGGAAGCTTGCGCTTCCAGTACATGAGCGCTATTTAAGCTTTTCTTCTAAGGTCCAAATCTAGTAACTATGACGAAGTAGAGCTACGAGTCTGAGAGTCAATAGAAGCATAACTATGGAGCGGAGCGAGACAAGAATAGAACTAAGACAGGAATAGAAACAGAGATCAGAAAGGAGACTAACTAACTAAGGAAACTGTTCAAGATAGAGTTCAGGTGGGATACAGGAATACGAGGCGAAGCGTCTGTAGTGAGATAGAAGGGAAACTGTTTACTAGTTATATTACAAGTCCATAGCGGGATGAAGGCGTCCGTTAGAAGAGTCGGAAGAGTAGGAGTCAGGAGATGAGGCGGAACTAGGAATAGGGAAGTTGCCAGTCGAAGGCAACGAGTCAGGAGAATCTTCATGGAGGAAGATGAGGCTGCGGTGCGGGGACGATGACAATGATGATGATATATTGCCAGTGACGTATGGCAGTGGATATGGAGGAGGATCGCCGATGGGTTCTTCTGGGTTTGACTCGTCGATACCTGGAACGTTGGAGTCAACACTGTGGAGGGGTGGAAGCTGAGTACGATGGGGAGGGATGGCCGGAGGTTCGTCGGAGTTAGGATCGATACGGTAGACTTCTACTTCTCAGAAGTAGAATCCGTGGGTGACTTCGTATTTGATGATATGCGGGACGACCTCGGGCGGATACATCATGTAGGGGTGAAGGAATACTATGGGTTCTCCAGCATAAGGAATCATCTTCCAGCCATGGGCCCAGGCGGAGTCAAAGTTGTTATGGATCATTTGGACATATAACCCATCAGGATCGAAGATGTGAGTGAAGGGAGCGTTCTCCCAAGTGATGCGTAATATTTCTGTCATCATGCAGTTGGTCTCGTAGAAGAGTGGTCCAGGTGTTGGCCAGTCTTCAGAGAATAGGGATGCGTGGCCAGGAAGGCGACGATTGGCGAAAGCTTCGTTGCGGTAGCGGGTTGAGTCTTCAGCTGGTATACCCGTATCTTGAGTGGTGGAATGGGAGGCGTTGGGAAGTCCAAGCTCGTGGACTAGTGCATGATAGATGACGTTGCGACGGGAGGTACTAGGCTGGCTCATAACATTATCCCCTTCATTATTAGCGAGTTCCATCTCGCTACTACTATCTGATACTGGTGTCGGGTGAGGGGTAGGTGGTCTAGGATCTTCCACTTCCGACATCGGAGAAGGGAGATTTGTGATGTCTGTCAACTGTATGTGTTGATTCCCGTGTCTGTCTCGATGGACGAGGGAGCGAATGCGTGCGGTGGCTCTGTCGAGAAGGCTGTGTCATTCTCTGATGGATGTGGGGGAGGCCAAAGGTATAGGTGTTGGAGCACATGGTCTGCCTGTTTCGGGTGCTGATGATGTTGTCGGCGAGGGCAGAGATGGCGGCATCGATGGATTGGTGCAGTTGCGCACTTGACGGACTTGGACTTCTGGCACGACGGGGAAGGTAGGGGGTTCCATTATAGTCCCTAGCTCATAGAGATGATCTGGTGATGTTACTTCCTCGGTGTCGATCAGTACGCAGATACCACTGGTGTTGATTGGTCCCTTGTGGAAAAGTGCGTGAAGGGCGAAGTAGTGGAGGAGGTCAGGCTGGGAGTGGGTGCCTAGGAGGAGTGATAGGTCGGCTAGCAGGGCGGTGGTTGCCCAGATTGGAAATGTCTGGCAGGGAGTCAGGACGTCGTTGTATTCTTTGATGCGGAGCCACATAGCGGCTTGCATTGGTAGATCGTGACAGTAAAGCCTCGGCTCGCGATGAAATGCTAACATCTTGATGATGTCTAGCGCTTCCCTGAATTGGAGGCAAGAGATGTGGACTTGAAGCTGGGGAAGTCCTGCTATGTAGGGCACGAGTCTCATGTAGAGTTGTATCAGGTTGTGATTGTCGATCTGTTCGCTGGGGAGATCGGGATAGTGGAGGATTCGAAAGAGAGCTAGTTCTGCTAAGTGCGTCGAGTCGTAGACCGACTTTATCAATGAGAAGTTTGGTGGTAGAGCTTGAGCTCTCGATGTCGCTACATAGTCGAGGGGAGATGTTGTGGCCAATACAAGCAAGTCGGGCCGTCTCCATTGAGTTCGAAAGTTGAATGAGCATTCTAGCAGAATGCACGATAGTAGCAATAGTTTCCCTGTAGACGTTGCAGTTCTGAACCAAAAGTGGATTCCTTCGAAGAGCGGTGTCCTGGGTGATGGAGTTAACCCAGTCCAAAGATTCTCTGAGTTGTACGAGTTCGGAGTCAAGGTCGGATACTTCACTAGGGAGGGAAGGTAGTTCGATCGGGGATCCAGCGTTGATTGGCCAGATGAATTCCCGGGTTCCAATGTGGGTTGAGTAGGCTGGGAGTGGACGGAGTGGGTGCGAGATGATGAACGGTGCAGCATCCTGCACAATAGTGGTCGTCATGATGTGTTGTATGGCGAGGTGTTCTGTGAGGGCATTCAGGCGTTCTTGGAAGGTGGTGGGTGGTTCTGTGAGGGATTGGATGCAGTCAGTGCTGTGGCCAGTGCTTGTAGAAGAGTTGGGAGGTAGTTGAAGATCTTGCTGAGCTTCAGTTTGGGCGGTTGGTTGTTGGGTATTGGTGGTTGACATCTCCGGTGGTTAGCGAAGTTTGTTCTTCTTTTTATATGTGTAAAGGATTTGCTGTGCATTGGAGAATGCGGACTGCAGTTCCCATGTATTTTCAGAGTGTGGATAGCCAGTCCACTTGACTAGGAATTCGAGGCGGTTGTGCAGTCGTCGATGGTTTAGGATTGCTTCTACTTCGTAGTGTTCTTCATCATTGCGCAGTTCTGGCGCAGGTCGCGGGTAGTGTTTGCTGTATAAGTTATTCTCAGTTACTGGAGTCAGTAAGGTGGCATGGAATACGGGGTGAATTCGCCATGTTTTGGGTAACTTTAGTTCGAAGTTAACTGCGGATATCTTCTTGGTGATTTCGAATGGTCCTTCACGTTTCGGGGTGAGTTTTCTTGATTTGACCTGTAATGGAAGATTGCGGGTATCTAACCATACTAGGTCTCCTGTGGAGTAGGCGGGGAGGCGATAGTTGGCTGTGTGTCTTGCCATGATTTGGCAGGCGTGATTGTGTGCTTGAATCGTGCGATGGCGGGCTTCCATTAGTCGATCCATGTGGCTTTCTGCTGATGGATTGTTTGTGGGCTCCATTTCCATTGGAAAAGCTTTTGGGGTGTAGCCATAGAGTAGCTGGAATGGAGTTTCGGGGCGTCCGGCATGGGGACGATTGTTGTGGCAGAATTTGTAAATTGGAAGGTACTTGCTCCATTCGTTCGGGTCGCTTGAAGTGGCGATAGCGAGATAGGTTTCAATTTCTTGATTGAAACATTCAGTAGATCCGTCGGTTTGCAGGTGGTAAGCTGTAGAGTAGGCGGGTTTGATATCGAGGAGTTTGTACAGTTCTCGCATTGCTTTGGATGTGAATCGGGGGTCGCGATCTGAGATGACCTTATCAGGAAGGCCATATTGCAAAAATAGGCGGTTGACCAAAATAGAAGCAATGACTTGGCTGTCGGCGGTTTTCGTAGTAGGGGCTAAAATTATCCCCTTCATTAGGCCATGGTCCACTATGGCCAAAATAGAATCATATCTGTGGGATGGCGGTAGATCCATGATAAGATCCATTGAGATTTGCGAAAAGGGTTGCGTAGACTGAGGTGCTGGGATTGGCTGATAAGGTGGCTTGTCTGGTCGTCTAACAATTTTGTGCCGTTGGCAAGTTGGGCAGCCTTTGACATATTCTGTGACATAGTCCTTCATGGCTGGCCAGTAAACATATTCAGCGAGTTTGCGTAGTGTTTCGGCTATTCCGGGGTGTCCTGCGGTTTGATGATCATGTACTCTTTGGAGTAATCTACGGCGTAGTGATGGTTCATTAGGAATCAGGATTCGATTTCCATGCATAGGTAATTCTTGTTCCGGTGAGTCGTCATCATTGGGGTCTATCATTTCTCGGTGCTTCTTGATGACTCGTTTATCTTCTTCTGTGATGATGGCGATCATTGATTGATCGAATACGGTAATATCGCGGTTTTCTGGTTCTTGTGGTGCGTAGTCAGGTCGTCTTGACAGTGCGTCTGCTGGTCCGTTCTTTCGGCCAGGGATGTGTTTGATCTTGAGGTTTGGCTGGAATCGTTGCATGAATTGTACCCAGTGAACTTGTCGTTTGTTCAGGGTCTGAGGTTCCTTATATCGAGATAGGTTTTCGTGATCGCTCCAGACAATGATTTCATGGGGTGATCCTTCGAGGTAGTGGCGCCATGTGCATAGGGCGATAATTATAGCTAACCATTCAAGTTCGGAGCAATGATAGTTCCGTTCTGTTGGGGTAAAAGCCTTTGAATGGAAGGCTATCGGGCAACGAATGCCGTTTTCATCTTTTTGGTATAACACAGCTCCTGCTGCATATTGCGATGCATCAGTTTTGATTTCGAAAGGTTTTGATGGGTCGGGTGTGATAAGAATAGGTCAATCCTTGAATTTCCTCTTTAGTTCCTCAAAGGCTTGTTGATGCTTGGGCTTCCATTCGAATTTGACGTTCTTTGACATTAAGGCGTTGAGGGGTGCTGTGTGTTTGGAGTAATTTCGGATGAAGCATCGGTAGAAGTTGCAAAATCCAATAAACTTTCGGACATCTCGGGTGGTCTTTGGTGTAGGCCAATTCTTAATTCCTTCGAGTTTGGCGGTGTCCATTTCGATTGATGTGGGCGTGACTACTGCTCCTAGGTATTCGACGCGTTGCTTTTCGAATTCACATTTCTCGGGTTTGAGGTATAAGTCGTGTTTTCGTAAGATCTCAAGTACTTCTCGGGTGATTTGTTGTAGTTCTTCTCGAGTCTTGGCATGAATGAGGATGTCATCCATATAGACGAGTACTTGTCCTCTTCGAATGAGGTGGGCGAAGATATGATCCATCATGGATTGAAATGTCGCAGGGCTGTTGCACATTCCGAAGAACATGACTGTCGGTTCAAATAATCCTCTTGGCGTTTTGAAGGCTCCTTTCCACTGGTCACCTTCGCGGATGCAGATGTTATTGTATCCAGCTCGGATGTCGAATTTCGTGAACCATTTTGATCCTTTGAGTTTGTCGAGTAATGATGAGATAAGTGGAATTGGATATGCGTTCTTGATTGTGTGCGTATTGAGGTAGCGATAATCTTGGCATGGTCATAGTTTGCCGCCTTTCTTCCCTACAAAGAAGAAAGGCGATGCCATTGGTGATTCAGATGGACGAATGTATCCTTTAGCGAGGTTTTTGTCAATGAATTTGTCAAGTTCTTGCATTTCGATAGGCGACAATCGGTAAGGTTTGAATGATTTGGGTTCGAATGAATCTTTGAGTTCGATCTTGTGATCCCAAGGTCTGCTTGGTGGGAATCGTAATGCTTTCTTCTTGGAAAATACATTGAGGTAATCATGGAATTCTTTCGGAACGACTTTTCAGGGGTCAGATTCTTTCTTCTGGTCTCCATACTGTTGTGCAATGGCTTGCGAAACATTTGCTTTAAAATTGATTTCGAGGAATGATTCGGGTTCCAAAGTGATGTGGTAGAGTTTGTCGACTTCTTCTTCTTCCATCGTGTGGAGAAGCTCCTGATAAATGTGGTCGGGATCGTCGTTTCTCCAGGTGAGAGTTTGTTTTCTCCAGTCGATGTCTGGGTTGTGTTTCATAAGCCATGGTGCTCCAAGAA
>JAEUWP010000391.1:0-21556 GCA_018524725.1 Podaxis mareebaensis | reverse complement strand
CTGTAAAAAGTGCTGGTCTCCTCGGTCTTAGTGATGACATGTGGCCAACACGCTTTCACACCCACCTGGTGCCAGTCGTCTTTTGCTCCCATCCTCTCTGAATCCTCTCTCAGCTTTGCACCATGATCAACAAGATACTTTAGAACATCATGCGCACAATCATGGATCCATCTCGCCAATTGTAGGATTGGCCATGGATACGTTCCCTCTTTCGACTGCTCAACTTTTAGAACCTGATAAAGAACCAGAATCGAGATGAGGCGGGATGCATTGAATGGTGTGGGGTCGAGTAAAAACTCATCCAGGATGACAAAGTTGTCGCTTGTCCCAAGGCACAATACAGTGTCATCAGAGGATATCTATCCAGCTGTTTAGACTCAGGTATGTAAATCTGCTGAAAACTCACTTGTCAGAAGAGCTCAAAGTAGGTGGGTGCTGGGATGGCTGTCCCACTCTCCGATCTGAGTTTTTGAGTGAACACTGTACCCAGCCCTACATTGATCTGCTTCAGCTTTTCTTTGGCCAGTTTCACTACCTTGACGTGATTGCATTCTTGCGTTGTGACGTCATACTTGACCTCTTCCATGGTGGACTCTGCATTTTCAGACTGCTTTCCCATTTGTCTACGACTGGTTAATGCTTTCAGGACGAGTCAGTGGGTTTCACGATCCAAGATCAATTGCTGGGCAGGGTGATAGCAGATGTTACTACGGATGGGAGAGTTGGTGGACGTGGTTGTCAGCAGCTGAAGGGAAGGTAAGACCTTTTTCTTGCTGAAGGCCATGGTTACGCCATCCCAGATAACATCATCTGGATAGGGCCCGCAGATTGCACATGTCATATCATTGTTGAATTCCTGCAGCTGGACGAACGTGAACCATGCAGAACGAAACAAGCCCACGGATATGAATGGATGACATGACCTATATGTTTCGTATTGGCCACTGATAACTGATACCCAAGCCACAAATGGTGTCTCTGATGTGGAGTACGTGCTTGTATATTCATCCAACAAGTCATGAGTGAACAAAACATGATTGCTCCAATTAAAAAACCCATGTTCTCGTGCATCAGGTCCAATGAACTGTCGTCGTCAAGGATCGCAGTTTGGGCAGTGCTGGAGTTCAATCTCGGCATTCACTGCCCTGGATAAGCCATATATTATGCACGGTGCACAGGTTGTTGGTAGAGTTGGATCATACTTTGTACTGCATGTGCATCGTGAGTGATCTTCTAACCTGATGGTTCCAGGATCCCCCTCCATTGGGCAAGGATGTTTGTAGAGTTCAGGATCACCGGGTAGTGAGCACCACAGTGGGGGCATGATAGTGTGGTAAGATACCAAGGTGTCAATATTCTTCAGTTCACCACCTGCTGCTAATACTTTCAGTATAGCTCAAGATAAAGCAAGCCTACATGCACTTTGATCAACATTCGATTCATGCCATTCCTCAATGTGGCTCCCATCTGCTTCTAGCATGCTTTGCAGCTCATCCTGGGCAAGCAAGACATGCTGACACATCGATTCGTGATCCTTCACACACATCCACAATCCCATTCCCGTGTCATCACCATCAAATAAGATGACGACATGACTACCAAGTTGCCAACCAGCCACTGAAAACCAATTCAGGTGTGAACCATGCTCTCCTCATTGACAGGCAAATAAAATGACAGTTTTCTCTGTGAAACATAGCCCATGGTCACTAAGAGCTCAGCCCATGTCTAGGTGACGTACGGTCTTGGTTTATTAGATGGTTTTGTGCAATGATCCGTTCATAGAAATCTTGGATATATTGTTCATGGACACAAGGCATTTGTGAAGCACTGTGACCTCGGGGACAAACACAGGTGACATGGACATCACTCCTGGTGACAACACGCTGCAAGTGATACCAGGTGTTCTAAAATCGGGTGAGTTTAACATACTACTGAACAAAGATCTAAACTTACCTTAACGCAATTGAACTTGTTGTCCCAGCCTTGTACCACATACAGTTCATTCAAAAGAGGGTAAAAGCCAGCCAGCTGTTCCGTGACTGCTGCAACATATCTGGTATACCCATCCACAAGTGCTTCATTGGCTGGGTCCAGCTTGTCATCAGAGCTGTAAGATGGCTGCACAACTTCATCCGGCACCTGTTTGGAACTTGGTATGGTTTCCTTCCTCTGCCTTTTTGATTGTCTGACACTACCACTTGACCTCACTCTTTTGATAGGGCTGACAACTTCTTGGATGTCGTGCACGTCGAACGAGTCATTGGCGAACAAGACTGGTGAAGATGGAGGGGTGTCAACTTCGATTTTCTCGAGTTCCAAGAGTGAGGCCATGACCTTAGAGCAAGTTTCCTTGAAGGTTTTTCAGAGGTAGTTCGACCTGGCTCTGATGCATCACTGCCGAATTGTGTGGTTTTTTTTTTTTTGATTATACAGCGCTCTACTTTTTTTTCAGGGCACTAGTCAATATTAGCCAAACCCCTAGCTCAAACTATTTGTTCATAGTGTGTGCATGGCATGGTTCATTTGTTACAGGGAGGCACGGCCAAACAGTTCAAGCTGAATGTCCTTGACCTGATATATCAGACCCAGATCCAGAGATTGCATCCGATAATTGGTGTATTGATGTTATATAAAGGTGCTAACTCAAATTTCTCACCTAAGTTCGGTTCTCCCCCATTTTGCTATGGCAAAGTCGACTCCTTGTGGCTCTCATGCACCTTGTCGCTGCCGGAGATGCCCCAGTTCCCCACTGTGTTTGCAATGCCCCCATACTTCAGCTGGGCGCAAATATGTACATAAGTGTTTCCTGAGCTCTCTCTCCACTGCCTCGACTAATTTCTATTTCAGCTATCAAAACAGAAAAACCAAAGTGCTGATGCAGGTTTGTCCATTTCCTCTTCATTCTATGCACATGAAAGACTTAAAGAGTCACTATAATATAGCCCAGCTACAAGATTCTCTTGTGAACACGCCTCAACCAGTGAGCTCCATCCCCTTAATCCTTTCCAATTACTCACATCTCATGATCCAGTTGTCATTCAATATGGCTGCAGTTTCTTCGACCACAGCTGGTCCTCCCATATTGCCTACACAACCTCCTTCGACCATGGCTGGTCCCCCCACATTGTCTATGCAACCTCCTTTGACCATGGCTGGTCCCCCTGCATTGCCTACACAACCTTCTCCGACTATGGCTGATCCTCCTGCACCGCCTATGGAACCTTCTCCGACCACAGCTGGTCCTCCTACAATGCCTACACAACCTTCTCCAACCACAGCTGGTCATCCTGCAATGCCTACACAACCTTCTCTGACCATGGCTGGTCCTCCGGCCTCAAGTACACGATCCGCTGTTGACTCCGCACCTCATATGCCTCCAAGAGCAGCTGATATGGTGAGTATCTCCTGAAACGCATCTCATGCTACTAAAAGTTCACATGTTAAGCCTTCAGCACTTGCCATTGACCCAAGACTCCAAGTGCTCGACTCTGTCACTTCACAGATGATGGGCTTCACAAGTTCGTGTCATCTCTCTTTCAATTTTCTCCTATATTGATATTTTATGATTTTAGCTTTACCTTCTATGCCTGCTGCTTTCGCCGAGATGGATGAAAGTGAGGAAGGCACCCTGGAAAATAACCCCAGGACACCAACTTCCTCAAAATCTCCATGTGCTACAGTCAAGAAGCCTATCTATGGCCTGGTTGAAGGTGTAAAGTGCAGTAATACTAAATTCAGTATGTTGTGTTTAATAGAATAACTGCTGCCATCTGACACAACATGACTAGGCATTGCCCGACAAAAGGCATTACCTACAGCCATCACAGATGCCTCCGCCTCCACCTGGTGGTTCAACCGTGTCATGCAAGACCTTATGATTTGGGTAAGTAATACTTAATGATATAGTAATCAGATTTGCTAACTTGCTTTTTCAGTGTGAGCGGCTTTCTGCTGAGACAGGGTGTTGGTTATACCTCTCAGGGCAGCACATGAATGCAAACATGGGATTTTTCAGCTATGCCTCACTGCAGATGCGCCAGGAGGCTAAGGCACAAGTGACTGACATCCAGAATACATTTAATGTAATGTACACTAGTCTCCTGAGTGCTCGCTGGCTTGATGCCATCCAGCTTAGTCTTCAAGTGCAGAAATGCAAAGAAGATCTAGAGAGAGCTCAATGGGAAATTGCCAAGAGAGATATGTGTATTGCCCGCCTTCAGTCTGAACTAGTGCAATCTAGGAATACTTAGATATATTATTAGATTCTTAGTAATGCTTCATAATTATTCTGACAGGTAGTATACTTACCTTGCATGTGTGCAGACAGTACTCTAAATAGATATAATGAGTTTCTATGCCATAAAGCTAAATAGATCTTTTGACAACATATTAATGTCATCCAGTGAGCTGATGAGATCATTGACAAACCCACTGTGAAGTATCACCACAACGAAAGCTATGTTACTCGAAAGGAGTCTCCTTACCAACTGAAATTGTCTATGTGGTGCGAGTATTATTGTTAAAATTGACATTACATATTATGAAAGCTGAGGGAAAATGTCATCACTGACGTTCAACCCACTGTGAAGTATCACCACAATGAAAGCTATGTTACTCGAAAGGAGTCTCCTTACCAACCAAAATTGTCTATGTGGTGTGAGTATTATTGTTAAAATTGACACTACATATTATGAAAGCTGAGGGAAAATGTCATCACCGACATTCACACTGGTGTTATTGAGGGCTCTTGTACTGAGCTCAATGATCCTTCTGAATGAAGGGCTGGATGCAACCTTCAGATTACGGACAGAGTGGCATATTTCAATGTACTTAGGTTCATAGGTGTTTACAGTAATGAGTAGCGAGTCAAACTTCCACACTTTGGTGTTATTGAAGGCTCTTGTACCAAGCTTTATGGTCCTTCTGAATGAAGAACTGGACAAGACCTTGAAATTATGAATGGAGTTGTTTATCTCAACGTACTTAGATTCATCTGTGTTTACAGTGATGAATAGTGAGTCAAACTTCCATCAGTATTGCTGAGATGAAGGCTCTACCTCAGCAGCTCTGCAAATGCATCATGGACAACCATGACCTCATCCTTGATGACCTTCAACCTTCGACCTTGAGGTGCTCGAGAATATATTTGACAGCAACAATATATGACAATAATATTGAAGTCATCACCATCAAGGTGGGTTACCACCATTGATAGCCTTGACTTCGAAGATGTCCTTCAGCATTTTGAGGACTGTGATTTCAAAGGTTTGCTGATATCATTTGGTTCATCTGATTTGCGATTACGATCAGTTTCATCTGATTTGTAATTATCAATCAGCTTCATCTGATTTGAGATTGTCGATTGGCCTCATCTGATTTGCAATCATCAATTGCTTCACTAAGCATTCTACAGTCCTGTCATAACCACAGAACCAAGCCAGTGGGTGAGCACTAGGGGATCAACTGTTGTTCCTGACCGAAATAGACACTGATGTTCTTCAACTATCACATGTAAGAACTATTAAAATGTCATAATACTAGTAGAACTCGTATGATAGCTTCAAGTCCCAGATGTTTGGGCGTCAGGGATGCTGGGATGATGCGTAAATCATAGGTACAGCATGAACGTTTAAGGATCAGACATACCTTCAAATTGTAGGGGACCTGCCAATGTCCATGGCATTCCAGGCTGCTGACACTCACTGAATTGCATTGAGTTGAAGGAATAGGCAACAAGCAGTCATGTTTCAGATGTTCGGATGTTCAGATGTCGGATGTCAGATGCCGGACCACGAGTGTAAAAACTATCAGGCTAGTTGATGGATGCAAGTTCCTAGTGCACCGGTGATTAAATCTTAGTGAACAGTAAGAATGGAAAGATATATAGGAGGAAGACTAGACACACCTTCATGATGCATATCAGAAGAAGATACAGTCCCACTTGCCAGAGACTTCTTCTGGACTGCTAGTCAATAAAAGGTGGTGAGCAGTAGGAATGGGAAGACAAACAATCAGACATCGGACCCACCTTTACATTGAAATGAGCTATTCAAACAAAAAGCAATGGAGCAGTGAATGGAATAAACCTAATCTGTGCAACAAACATGATGTGAACTGGGCGTATTGAACTTGCTGAACCATACCTGGTTTGTTGAGCACTCGCGGAGTGAGCTAACTACAATTTTCATGGTTCAATTGCATGAAACTTTCGTTGTTTGTGGTTCAGCATCTAAAACATTGGTCAGTTTCCTCCACAATACTCCTGATACGAACGAGCCTGGAAAACCTACAGTCCTTCATTTTTGTGAAAGATGGCGCCGTTTAGTGGTGAGATTCTTCCCTTAAGTAAAACATGCCCCAACCTGACGCCATCACAGACATCAAGGAGGTCAAGGCAATGCAAAGCCAGGTCCAAGAAGCAAAAGAACACCATCGAGAGAACGAGGACAGCTTACAAAAGGCTCAAACCCAGTTGAAGGAGATTCGTAACAACCGCAAAAAACGTGTCAAAGGTGGTAGTAAACATAAGTTTCTATCATATCACAGTACAGAGAGTCCACTCACCAGTTTTCGTACAGAACTAGAGAAGGAGGTTCAAAATCTTGTCAAGTCGCTGCGAGAAGAGCTTCAAAACGGTCTCCAGGACATTGATGATATGGAAAAGCGGCTCTGGGACCTGCAAGCCAATGTAGAACCACCCTCCTCCATCGAGGCATCATGACAGCCTCCAAACCAGGGTACCATCATGAACGATCCTGGCCAGCAAGGTATGGCGATGTTGTGGCAGCAGAATCCCCACAGCCCTCCACCATTGGACCTCTCAGATGCTCTGACGGCTGGAGGATGTGTGACTTCATCTGGTGATGATATCAGTGGACAACACGCGACCAAGGATGTTAACAGTCAGGGAGGCGGTGATATAAATGCTAGTGACAGAAGTGGTGGGCCTAAGTCAGGTCCTGGGGGTCCTGGGGGGGTGAGCGAAGAGAAATCAACTGACTTGCCTAACACTGAAGTCAGTAACACCGCTATTAGTTCCAACAAGAATCCGCATGAGTTTATTGCAAAGGAATAATGAAAAGTCCCCTGACAGATCAATATTAGAGCACGCACCCAAGCCAAATGCACCCAAGCTGAGATCTTTTATTCGGCATTCATTGTCACTACTGAATTTCCAAGAATGCACCAGTCCCTTGACAGCTGTGCCTTCCAGACTGACATGTTTGGGAGCATCTGATCCTCCCCCAAAGCCGATCCTTGTGAAGGACCCCAAAGGGAACCCCAACCCCATTGACAATGCTGGACCTGCACGTCCGGACACGTCTGAAAGCATGCAAAGTGCATCAGTGGGTGCACTACAAGCCACTCACCAGGCAGTCAATAGCTCTCGTGGAAGTGACTGTCCCACAAGTAATCTTGTGGTTCCACCTGTTCCTAATCCAACCCATGCAGCAAGTTCTGCTGATGACTTGTCAGATGGACTGCATCAACCCATCCCCATTTCCCCCACCCTAGTCATCAACGATGAGATGCATGCTGCAACATCTGACACAACAGCTCAGTCCAAAACTCCCAAAAAAAGTGCAATCATAACGTACCAATCCCGGAAACAACCTGCTGAAGACTTAGATCACAGCACCGAGTGGAACTCAAAACAAAGACAACACAGCGGGTCTGGTGCTCTCGTCAAACTCCACAAGAAGTCGAGCTGTGCCCCACAACAATGGAATGCACATACGGCTGCCCCTCGGATTCCTTCAGCACGACACATGGAAGAGAGTGAGAGTGATGAAGAGTGGGGAGGGATCCAACATGATGAAGAAGAATGGGGAGGGATCCAACGCGACGAAGACTGGGGGGAAATCCAATGTTGTAGCTCCCAGACAGACGAGGAATCAGAGGAAACCTCGGGTGAACCTGGAGAGCTCGACTTGTCAATGGATGATGGAGCTTCCAGCATTAATCTCAGCCCTTACCCAGATGACGCTGCGGCTGCAGTTGAAACCTTCTTCAATGACAAATATGGCCTCGAGGACAAGGATAGCTTCTCATTTCGGCCATTGAAATTGGTTGATGAGACAGACCTGAAGGACTTAGCCACCACCCTCACTCTTCAATCACAATACTCACCTCAAGAGAATCCAACCCTCGAAATGGCACTGAATCAATTGACAACTAGGAAAGCCTCAACATCTAGACACTTGGGTTCAAGCAGACAAGGGAAAGCAGCCAAGCGACAGGTTACAGGCATCCAGCAAGCAGTCACCAAGCAATGGAAAACGGCCGTGCAACGGCCAGTGACTAGAAACAAGGAGAATGAAGATCTGGCATCCAGTGAGGGGTCAGATCAGTCAGATACCGAAGAGTTGAGTGATGCAGAGGAGAAGCACAAGCTGAAGAAAAAGGGAAAGGCCCCAGTAACTGCTGAATCAGATGAGTCCAGATCAGATAACGCAGCAGGTGGCGAAACTGGCTGGAAGAGTACGTCCTCATCTCAAGGCCCTCCAATTGTGTTATTGACCATATTGCTAGTGACGATCCGTGAGTGCTGGGATGCTATGGAAGAAAGGGAAAAGCAAAAGAAGATTGGTATGTTTAGTCTTCACTATTGTTACAACACATATTCTCATTCACTAATAGATAGTTGCTGTTTGGCCATACAACAATTCCTCATGGATCCCGAAGAGAACAAAATCCACCCTGGTCTCTGTTATTACATTTGGGAGATCTCGGAATTCTGCCTGGAAGCCTTGTTCATCAGCAGGGATCTCACCCTACATTGCCTCACCACCCACTACCAAAACATCATCTGCCTCTATCATTCCTACCATGACAAGCATGGCCTTACCAACGATGATAATCCCCCAAACTCCCACCAAGTTACAGGGGTGCCTTGGCCACGGCTTGTGAACTGCAAAGATCGTTTCCCCAATGCCCCACTTGTCACCCGAGAGCCGAAGGTCCTTCACTGCGGCTGCCATGAAGATGACGCGTTATGGGATTTCTTCTGGTGGAAAACTGGATCCATTCACTCCCCTACCTTGGATATCACGGAATCCTGGAGGACCACTCACCTGGAGCCACACGCACGCGGCCTCATGGTTCGATTCATTCAAGGCCTTACACATCTAGACATTGACGACATCTACTTGGGGACTATGGATTCCGGCAAGACTCAACTAGCGCTACTGAGGAGGATGGAGAAGTATATAAGGGATGCCTGTATGGAGGTTGTGCAAGAGATTCAACGCCATGCAGTTGAGTTGTAGTAAATGCTTTGAATATGTTCCTTTCACTGTCCGCGTTTCTCCCCAATTGAAATAGCTTGATTTTCACGTGATTCGCTGCTTTGTACCCACCACCATAGGTATAGAAGTCCGAAAACAACCACCATCATCATTGTATGGGCAAGATGGCTATGACAGGTGCAATTTTACATGACAAGCTGCACCTGAAATTGAATGTTGAATGCTTAAGCAGCTAGAAGTGCAGCTCTGAGGTGCGACGAGTCCACATCTACTGCACCACCATCTTGAAGCATTTCTGTTGTCGTCGCCATCGTTGTCTGTGGCAGATTGTGTGAGACCTTTGAGTAAAACACCTCGCCACTACACTCATCGACATCTGGATAGTTGACTTGGAAATTGTCGGACTTGATCTTGAGGTTGCCTCTCTTCTCTGCCAGCAATTGATTTGTTCCTCTTTCGTGTTTGAACATGTTGCTGTATTTGCAGAATTATTATGGCCCACCGTCCTACAGTGCCCTAGCTATGCTGCTCCAGCTGTTATGAACCCTCCCAGCACACCTCGCCGCAACCGCATCTACAACGCCTTAGTCCATGAGCTTGGACTTCCCAACGCCTCCCGCCACACCACTCAGGATACCCATATGCCAGATGAAGACCCCATCCGCTATCACAACGAAGCCTTTGCTAATCGTCGCCTCCCTGGCCACGCATCCTTGTTCTCACAAGATTGGCCGATGCCCGGCCCACTATTCTACTCGACTGATCGTATGATGACTGAAATCCTCCGCATCGCTTGGGAGAACGCTCCCTTCACTCACGTCTTCGACCCCGACGGGTTATACATTCAGACCATCCACAATAACTTCGACTCAGCCTGGGCCCATGGTTGGAAAATGATCCCTTACACTGGAGAGCCGATTGTATTCCTTCACCCTTATATGATGTATCCACCTGAGGTCATCCCTCATATCATCAAGTATGAAGTCGCTCGTGGACTCTACTTTCAAGAAGTAGAAGTCTATCGTCTCGACCCTAACTCCGACGAACCTCCGGCCATTCCTCCCCACAGATCGCAGCTTCCTCCATTGTGCAGCGTCGATTCCAACGTCCCCGGCATCGATGACTCTGAACCCGTCGAAGAACCTCCTCCCTATCCACCTCCCTATGTCACCACAGATGTCTCCTCGTCATCATCATCATCATCATCGCCTCACCGCAGCATGCTTATCATCCACAAGTCAGAATCCTCTGACTCCTCTGACTCACCCCTCGTCGGGAACTTCACCATTCCCAGTTCTGCCTCATCTCCCAACTCTTACGCTTCTGACTCCAGTGGACAACTTCACCCGGACATGGACTTGTAATATAACTTGTAAATAGTTTCCTTTCCATCTCGTTACAGACGCTTCACCTTGTATCCCTGTATCTCGCCTGAACTCTGCCTTGGACGATTTCCTTAGTTAGTTAGTTTCTATTCTCGTCTAGTTTCTATTCTTGTCTTAGTTTCTATTCTCGTCTCGCTCCACTCCGTAGCTTCCCTTCTATTGACTTTCAGACTCGTAGCATTACTTCATAGTTACCTCTTTAGGACATTAGAAGTAAAGCTTAAATAGCCGCTCATGTACTGGAAGCGCAAGCTTCCTATATTCTCAAATCTCAAGTTATTGTTTACCTTTGACTTCTGATTGATGTTAGCTCACGATCAGTGTGGTAGTAAACGCTCTATTGGTCATACTCTCGACTTATAGACGTTCGACCTCCTGAGTGTACTTAACTGGACACTTGCCTCGCCACCTTCTTATCGTGATCCTTCTTGCTAGATCCTAGTGCCTCTGCGAACCATCTAGTGAGATAGCCGCCCCCTAGCAAAGCTTAGGTGACCGGTGATAAGGACCAACCTAACATTATATAGGAAGCTTCCCTCGGCGACCCTCGTGTCCGTTGTAAGCGACTAGAAGACGCACGATATCTCTAGGGTGACACGGGCCCTAATCCCATCACGGACCTAGCCAACACTAGACCGGATCTGCGAGTAGACCGCAAATCTACATCAGGAGATACGCCCGAACATGGTGATCAGGATAGCAACCTAGATCTTAAAGGCCCGCAGATTGGAGAGAGGAAACCGCTCCGTCTAAAGCAATTTAGACAGATTGTAGGAACCTTGGCGAACCCGGAAAACAACTGCGACCTACTCCGGACCGATAACAAAGGGCAGAGCCAATCCTTGAAAGCCTGGATAACCGGCCATTATCTTGGATAACGAGTAAAGGAGAAAAGCACCCACATCAAGCACTAGACTGGCTGTGGGAGACAATAGCCGTGCCGTGGAATAACTCTAAGCCACGTACAAAGAAGGAGTATCCAATTGAAGGGTAACCGGAAAGGAAAGATAGACCCCTAGCGCAAGTGTGGATTTTGCGCACTACAGAAATCGTCCACCATCCAGAAGCACAACTGGATTCGAGAAAGATTAAAGCTGTACCGAAAGAAATCCCAGAGATACTCGAAATCAAGATAGGATTTTGTCCAAGCTAGTCAGCAACCACCCTGTGACACCTTCTTCACCACGGATTCTTCAACGCCACCCTGTTCTCAGGAAAAGGAAAGCAACGAGCTCAGACCGAGCCCGATCCCGACCAATCTTCCTCCTCACGATCCAGAAAATCCAAACAACCTCGACAACATCAACCAACCCCACTGTCAGATCCCTCACTTCGGCTTCGTACCTGCTCACCAGAGCAAACCCCGTATTCACCACCCCTGCCCGTCCAACGCGCCGAATCCTTTCACGACACTCCTCCCCCCATCAAACCCTCAACCAGCGCCACAGCAGGACTTATCAGACAAGCTTCTCTCGGAGAGCGCTCTGAGCGAATTAGCCAAGCAGCTACGACACCGGAACAATCTACCCAGCCAAACCCCCTCCTTCAACACAGAGGAGATCCCGAGCACATCAACACCGAGTCTGAACACTCATACCACTCAGGAAGTAACCAACAGCCTGAATCCCCAGAACAATCCCTGGAAGAGCCAACACTCCATCCGCTCATCCTCACCTCAGCTCAACGAGCCTGGTATGACTCATTCACACCAGAACAGCAGTTATACATCCAAACCGCCTCACCTACTGAACGAAACGACATCCTCAACAACCTCATCAACACACACGGACCAGACCCATACAATCCGACTACCCCATATCCCGATACAGCCTCCAGAGCCCAATCACCTCAGTCAGTACATTCCACCATGTCGAACACCCGAGACCCAAAGGTCGAAAAGCCCGAGCCTTTCTACGGAGACCCCTCCGACTACCCACAATGGAAAAGAGACTTACAAATTTACTATGCATGCCAACCGACCAATCTCTCCTCCGACTCCACAAAGATCATGTTCGCCCTCCTCAACATGCGAGGACTGGCCACAACATGGAAAGAAGCCTACATCACCTCCCATACCACCGGAAACACCTTCAACACGACACAGACCCTGGCACAGTTCTTCACCGAGTTGGACAACTCATTTAAACAAGCCTCTACCACCGTTGTCAGCATCGACCGCCTCACACACCTCAAACAAAATGGCAGACCCATTGAAGAATACATCAACCAGTTCAAGAGCCTATGCACCTCAGCAGGCATCTCTCATAACGAGACCAAAGTCGCATTATTCCTTAAAGGACTGGACCCGTATTACCGCAAAGGCGTCATTAACCAAAGCCCAGCAGAAAACGACCCTGAAGCTGTCTACACAGCAGCCCGCCGCACAGGAGGACTGGCGCACTTTCAATCGTTTGCTGATCGCCCGAGAAATTCGTACCAACACTACTCGAACTCCCATCGCAAGAAGCATTCGAAATCTCGTATTTCAAGCAAAAGCTACAACTTCCGAGCGTATACACCGTCTCAAACAACTTGTAACCCCCCAGGATACGGTCCCATGGACATTGACAACATCCTCACGAACGAGCTCAATAATATTGACGGAACAGATAGCGAATCTGAACAGTCAACAGACGAAGACTCTTCAGAAGTATCATCCAACGACGACTACTACACAAGTGAACAAGTTAATCAAATCGTCAAAGCATGCATTGAGTCAGAACTCAACAACCTCCTACCCCAAGAACTCCGCGAACTCAGAAGCAAAGGCTTATGCTTCATCTGCAAAACTGGCAAGCACTACGTGCGATCGTGCCCGCTCAACAAGCGGAAGTCAAAGAACTGAGCCTCCTATTCCCAAAACCAACACAGAAGACGATTCTGAAAACACCGACGATCCAGACTCAACAACATCGAAGAAGAGTCAAGTGATGAAGAAGACCCAAAAGGGAAAGGAAAGGATTTTACCAGAAGGGACTAGCCAGCATCGCGTCTAGTTCCAGCAACTCGCAAATCGCAAGCAGCAACTCCGAATATTCATTCGATGGATACCCCAGACCAAGAAACCCACCTAACTATCGAAAACCGACTCAAGCTATTAATCAAGTTACTGCCCAGCAACATAACAAGATCCTATACCTTCCAGCACGAATCCATCTTAACCAACGACAACCAATCGACACACTTACCCTGCTAGACTCAGGAGCAGGAGGAAATTTCATCGACGATAGTCTCATCAACCAATGGAACATCAAAACACGACCCTTACTGAAACCAATCAAAGTTCGTAATGCCGATGGATCAATTAATAAAGCTGGAACAACCACCGAAGAATGCATACTCAACATCGAGATTGACAACCGGATCACACCAGTTACGACACAAGTGACGAAACTCGGTAAACCCAAGATCATCCTTGGAGCCCCATGGCTCATGGAACACAACCCCGATATCGATTGGAGAAATCAAACTCTCACCTGGAGAAACAACGACCCAGGACATATCCATCAAGAACTTCTTCACACCATGGAAGACGAAGAAATCGATGACCTCAATCACATTACCCTAGAACCCGAATCGTTCCTAGAAATCAACTTCAAAGCAAACGCTTCACAAGCTATCGCACAACAGTATGGAGATCAGAAGAAAGAGTCTGACCCATGAAAAGTCGTTCCAAAAGAATTCCATGACTACCTCGATGTATTTTCTGAGAAGAAAGCATCACGATTTCCACCAAGCAGACCTTGGGATCACAAGATCGAACTCAAAGACTCATTCGAACCCAAATCGTTTAAGCCTTATCGACTATCACCCATCGAAATGCAAGAACTCGACAAGTTCATCGACGAAAATCTCGCTAAAGGATACATTTGTCCTTCCGAATCACCCATGGCGTCACCTTTCTTCTTCGTAGGAAAGAAAGATGGCAAACTATGACCATGCCAAGACTACCGTTACCTTAATACACACACTATCAAGAATGCATACCCGATACCACTCATATCCTCAGTACTCAACAAACTCAAAGGATCGAAATGGTTTACAAAATTCGACGTCCGAGCAGGATATAACAACATCTGCATCCACGAAGGTGACCAATGGAAAGGAGCCTTCAAAACACCACGAGGATTATTCGAACCAACAGTCATGTTCTTCGGAATGTGCAACAGCCCCGCAACGTTTCAATCCATGATGGATCATATCTTCGCCCACCTCATCCGAAGAGGACAAGTACTCGTCTACATGGACGACATTCTCATTCATGCCAAAACTCGAGAAGAACTATGACAAATTACATGAGAAGTACTCGACATTCTACGCAAACACAACCTATACCTTAAACCCGAGAAATGCGAATTCGACAAACAACGTGTCAAGTACCTAGGAGCAGTAGTCACTCCTACCTCTATAGAAATGGATGCCGCCAAACTTGAAGGAATCAAGAACTGGCCCACACCTAAAACGACTCGAGATGTTCGAAAATTCATTGGATTTTGCAACTTCTACCGATGATTCATCCGAAATTACTCCAAGCACGCAGCACCTCTCAATGCATTAATGTCCAAGAACATCAAGTTCGAATGGAAACCCGAGCACCAACAAGCCTTCGATGAACTTAAAAGGAAATTCGAAGATCGACCTATTCTTATCACACCTGACCCATTAAAACCTTTCGAAATCGAAACTAATGCATCACAATACGCAGCAGGAGCTGTGCTCTACCAAAAAGACGAAAATGGCATTCGTCGCCCGATAGCCTTCCATTCCAAAGCCTTTACCCCAACAGAACGCAATTATCATTGCTCAGAACTCGAATGGCTTGCTATTATTATTGCACTGCGCACATGGCGCCACTATCTCAAAGGATCGCCACACGAAATCATTGTCTGGAGCGACCATGAAAACCTATCAAGATACAAGGAACCACAAACCCTCAACAAACGACAAGTCCATTGGGTACAATTCATGCAACGATTCCAACCCAACTTGAAGATCAAACACATCCCTGGTCGAAAGAACGGACCAGCAGATGCACTATCAAGACGACCTGACTATGCACCACAAGAAACAGAAAACCGAGATATTACCATATTTGATCAATCGATGATCGCCATCATTACAGAAGACGACAAACGAGTCATCAAGAAGCATCGAGAAATGATAGACCCCAATGATGACGACACACCGGATCAAGAATTGCCTACACATGGGAATCGAATCCTGATTCCTAACGAGTCATCATTACGCCGCAAATTACTCCAACGAGTACACGATCATCAAACTGCAGGACATCCTGGAATAGCCGAAACACTACGAAAACTCGCTGAATATGTTTACTGGCCAGCCATGAAGGACTACGTCACTGAATACGTTAAAGGCTGCCCAACTTGCCAATGACACAAGATCATTAGACGACCAGACAAGCCGCCTTACCAGCCGATCCCAGCACCTCAATCAACACGACCCTTTTCGCAAATCTCTATGGATCTTATCACAGATCTACTGCCATCCCACGGATATGATTCTATTTTGGCCATAGTGGACCATGGCCTAACGAAGGGGATAATTTTAGCCCCTACTATGAAAACCGCCAACAGCCAAGTCATTGCTTCTATTTTAGTCAACCGCCTATTTTCGCAATATGGCCTTCCCGATAAGGTCATCTCAGATCGCGACCCCCGATTCGCATCCAAAGCAATGCGAGAACTGTACAAACTCCTTGACATCAAGCCCGCCTACTCTACAGCTTACCATCCGCAAACCGACGGATCCACTGAACGCTTCAATCAAGAAATCGAGACCTACCTCACCATTGCCACTTCAAGTGACCTGAATGAATGGAGCAAGTACCTTCCAATCTACGAATTCTGTCACAACAATCGTCCCCATGCTGGACGCTCTGAAACTCCATTCCAACTACTTTATGGCTACACCCCAAAAGCATTTCCAACAGAAATGGAACCAACAAACAACCCATCGGCAGAAAACCGTATGGATCGACTAATGGAAGCCCGTCACTGCGCTATTCAAGCCCACAACCACGCCTGTCAAATTATGGCAAGATGCACAGCCAATTATCGACTCCCCACCTACTCCACAGGAGACCTAGTATGGTTAGACACCCGCAATCTTCCATTACAAGTCAAATCAAGAAAACTCACCCCAAAACACGAAGGACCGTTCGAAATCGTCAAGAAGATATCCGCAGTCAACTTCGAACTAAAGTTACCCAAAACATGGAGAATTCACCCTGTATTTCACACCACCTTACTGACTCCAGTAACCAAAAATAACCTATATGGCAAACACTACCCGCGACCTGCACCAGAACTGCACAATGACGAAGAACATTACGAAGTAGAAGCCATCCTAAATCATCGAAGACTGCACAACCACCTCGAATTCCTAGTCAAGTGGACTGGCTATCCACACTCCGAAAATACATGGGAACCGCAGTCCGCATTCTCCAATGCACAGCAAATCCTTAACACGTATAAAAGGAAGAACAAACTTCAATAACCACCGGAGATGTCAACCACCAACAACCAGCAACCCATCGCTCAAACTGAAGCTCAGCAAGATACTCAACTACCTCCCAACTCTACTACAAGCACTGGCCACAACACTAACAGCCCCCCGTCCCTCACAGAACCACCCACCACCTTCCAAGAGCGCTTGAATGCCATCACAGAACACCTCGCCATACAACACATCACGACGACCACGATTGCACAGGATGCCGTGCCCTTCCTCATCTCACACCCACTCCGCCCACTCCCAGCCTACACAACCCGCATCGGAACCCGAGAATTCATCTGGCCAATCAACGCCGGATCCCCGATCGAATTACCTTCCCTCCCTAGTCAAGTATCCGACCTTGACTCCGAACTCGTTCGACTCCAAGAATCTCTGGACTGGGTTAACTCCATCACCCAGGATGCTGCTCTTTGAAGGAATCCACTTTTGGTTCAGAACTGCAACATCTACAGGGAAACTATTGCTACTATCGTGCATTCTGCTAGAGTGCTCATTCGACTTTCGAACACAATGGAGACGGCCTGACTTGCTTGTATTGGCCACAACATCTCCCCTCGACTACGTAGCGACATCGAGAGCTCAAGCGCTACCACCAAACTTCTCATTGATAAAATCAGTCTATGACTCAACGCACTTAGCAGAACTAGCTCTATTTTGAATCCTCCACTATCCGGACCTTCCCAACAAGCAGATCAACAATCACAACCTGATTCAGCTCTACATGAGACTCGCGCCTTACATTCCCGGACTCCCCCAACTCCAAGTCCACATCTCATGCCTCCAATTCAGGGAAGCGTTAGATCTTATCAAGATGCTAGCCTTTCATCGCGAACCAAGGCTCTACTGTCACGATCTACTGATGCAAGCTGCTATGTGGCTCCGCATCAAAGAATACAACGACGTCCTGACTCCCCGGCAGACATTTCTGATCTGGGCAACCGCCGCGCTCCTAGCTGACCTATCACTCCTCCTCGGCACCCACTCCCATCCTGACCTCCTCCACTACTTCGCCCTTCACGCACTTTTCCACAAAGGACCGATCAATACCAGCAGTATCCACATACTGATTGATACAGAGGAAGTAACGTCACCAGATCATCTTTACGAGCTAGGGACTATAATGGAACCCCCTACCTTCCCCACCGTGCCAGAAGCCCAAGTCCATCAAGTGCACAATTGCACCAATCCATCGATGCCGCCATCTCCGCCCTCGCTGACAACATCATCAGCACCAGAAGCAGGCAGACCACGCGCCCCAACTCCTATACCTTCAGCCTCCCCCGCATCAATCAGAGAACGACACGGGATACTCGACAGAGCCGCCACGTGCATTCGCTCCCTCATCCATCAGGACAGACATGGGAACCAACACATACAGTTGATGGACATCACGAATCTCCCTTCTCCGACATCGGAAGTGGAAGATCGTAGACCACCTACTCCCCACCCGACACCAGTCTCAGATAGTAGTGAAATGGAACTCGCTAATAACGAAGGGGATAATGTTATGAACCCTCCCAGCACACCTCACCGCAACCGCATCTACAACGCCTTAGTCCATGAGCTTGGACTTCCCAACGCCTCCCACCACACCACTCAGGATACCCGTATGCCAGATGAAGACCCCGTCCGCTATCGCAACGAAGCCTTTGCTAATCGTCGCCTCCCTGGCCACGCATCCTTGTTCTCACAAGATTGGCCAACGCCCGGCCCACTATTCTACTCGACTGATCGTATGATGACTGAAATCCTCCACATCGCTTGGGAGAACGCTCCCTTCACTCACGTCTTCGACCCCGATGGGTTATACGTTCAGACCATCCACAATAACTTCGACTCAGCCTGGGCCCATGGTTGGAAAATGATCCCTTACGCTGGAGAGCCGATCGTATTCCTTCACCCTTATATGATGTATCCACCCGAGGTCGTCCCTCATATCATCAAGTATGAAGTCGCTTGCGGACTCTACTTTCGAGAAGTAGAAGTCTATCGTCTCGACCCTAACTCCGATGAACCTCCGGCCATTCCTCCCTGCAGATCGCAGCTTCCTCCATTGCGCAGCGTCGATTCCAACGTCCCCAGCATCGATGACTCTGAACCCGTCGAAGAACCTCCTCCCTATCCACCTCCCTACGTCACCGCAGACGTCTCCTCGTCATCGTCATCATCATCATCGCCTCACCGCAGCATGCTTATCATCCACAAGTCAGAATCCTCTGACTCCTCTGACTCACCCCTCGTCGGGAACTTCACCATTCCCAGTTCCGCCTCATCTCCCGACTCTTACGCTTCCGACTCTAGTGGACAACTTCACCCAGACATGGACTTGTAATATAACTTGTAAATAGTTTCCTTTCCATCTCGTTACAGACGCTTCGCCTTGTATCCCTGTATCTCGCCTGAACTCTGCCTTGGACGATTTCCTTAGTTAGTTAGTTTCTATTCTCATCTAGTTTCTATTCTTGTCTTAGTTTCTATTCTCGTCCCGCTCCGCTCCGTAGCTTCCCTTCTATTGACTTTCAGACTCGTAGCATTACTTCATAGTTACCTCTTTAGGACATTAGAAGTAAAGCTTAAATAGCCACTCATGTACTGGAAGTGCAAGCTTCCTATATTCTCAAATCTCAAGTTATTGTTTACCTTTGACTTCTGATTGACATTAGCTCACGATCAGTGTGGTAGTAAACGCTCTATTGGTCATACTCTCGACTTATAGACGTTCGACCTCCTGAGTGTACTTAACTGGACACTTGCCTCGCCACCTTCTTATCGTGATCCTTCTTGCTAGATCCTAGTGCCTCTGCGAACCATCTAGTGAGATAGCCGCCCCCTAGCAAAGCTTAGGTGACCGGTGATAAGGACCAACCTAACACCAGCTGCACAGACCGGATATCAGTACCAGTACCCCTAGCAGCCTCCTCACCTCCAGCCCATACCCCATGCACCTCCACACACTGTCTTCATTGATCCAGCAACTTTTCACGGGGATTATAGCAGTCAACTCAACCAACTTCAATTCAACTTGTGCCCAATCATCCAAAGCTTGTCATTCTATGCTCAAGAGCACTTATGATATGCAGATGTCATTGCTCAGTACCTTGATAGCCACATTCGCAAGGTGAGTCTTCTATTGATTGTATCACTGCTTCATCTCTGCTCTTGTAGCATGCAATACAAGGGGATTCATGGGAAACACTGGTTTCTGTTCTGTCCATACTACAATGTAATGACTATAGTTTATGTCCACCACACTAGCATCTGCACTTGATCTTCTAAGAGGAGCTATAGATTGGACATACTATACAGCCCTAGTTCGCAACTAGTATGACTACAAATGTTCCTCAAACAATGGTTTTGAACTACCAATAATTACTGAACCAGAATAAAGATTTTCCAAACCATAAAGTGCCAATCCTTACCACTTACAAGCCACAGGATGTCTCAAGCCAGGCTGCAAAAACTACAAACTTCCTCTGCTTCCTCTCTCTGGGCCACATGGGCCATCCCTGTCATGGAATTGTTGTTGACAAACCACAGAAACTTTAATCCGGCTTGTGTGAACCACAAATTCCCCTCTAATACAACTATAGAGACTGCCTGCATCCCAATGTCATAATTGACATGCACTAGCTATCACAAATGCACTGCAACTGGTGTGTCTGAACTTTGAATTTCAATGAGCATTCCTATCCAGACATTCTGGATTACAAAATCATCCACACTGGTATATCCAAACCATGAATACCTTTTGTACTGCACCACACTGTGAGGGTTGGCTTATCTGGTATGTCCAAACCATGAATTTCCACAAGCCTTTTTGAGTAGATACCCTAGACTATAACATACCCTCTCCTGGGATGTCCAAACCATAAAGTCTGGTGAATATTCCTATGGTCCCATTGTATTACCAAGTTACCTTATCTGGGATGTCCAAACCATGAATGCCCACTGGTTTTCTTGAGTAGGCACCCTGGACTATGAAATCATCTCTCCTGGTATGTCCAGACCATGGGCTCTTATGAATGTTCCTATGTAGCCCTGCTGTACTACACAGTTAATCTTCTGGGAGTGTCCAAACTGTGACTGTCCATGGGTTTTCTTGAGTAGGTGTACCAGACTACAAAATCATCTCTCCTGGCACATCCAAATCATGGACTCTCATGAATGTTACTCTGTAGCCCTGCCATACCACACAGCTAACCTACTGGGAGTATCCAAACCATGAATGTCCATTTGTTTTCATCAATAGGCATTCTGGACTATGACATCATCTCTCCTGGTGTGTCTGAACCATGGACTCTCATCAATGTTCCTCTGTAGCCCTGCCATACCACACATTTAATCTACTGGGAGTGTCCAAACTACAAATGTCCACAAGTCTTCATG
>JAEUWP010000343.1:0-52125 GCA_018524725.1 Podaxis mareebaensis | reverse complement strand
CATAACCCATACTCTGTCATAACCCATAGCTCGGACCTTCCACCAACTACTATGGGTTAAGACAGAGGCGACTGTACTTAGCAAGTTCAATTCAAGAAGTTGATGGCATCAGTCCCTGGTAAGGTGGATTTAGTGCAGACGGAACTAATCACGCGAACAGAGCGTGACAAAGAGCATTAACGAAAAAGCTTATGGGGATTGCAAATCCCTGTTTCTCGCGAAACGAAAACCACAATTCTGTAGAGAATTTGATTCCCTACAAAGTTTTTATTTTGCGATATTCGACAGGTAGGTAGAGTTATTAGACTTTTACTAGATGGTACCCAGGATAGGCAAAGCCTCCGGATGCCGTTGAAGAGGAGTGTATGGCCCGTGGATTCCAGGTTTTGTTCCTTCCTAAATTCCACTGCGAGCTGAATTTCCTCGAACAATGCTGGTGCTACGCAAAGCGACGATATCGGACACTCCTACCCTCATCAAAAGAAGATATTCTTCAACGGAATGTTGTCACAGTTCTTGATGAGGTGCCACTGTTGACAATGCACAGGTGCGCTTTCATGTTCCAGCCCTCTCTCATTCACTCTGACATCACCATAGTTCTCAGTGAGGGCATCCCGTTTCATGGACGCCTACCGGCATGGCCTCGACGGGAGGCAAGCAGCATGGGTTGCAAGGAAGTTCCGTGGTCATAGGATAATTCCTGAAGTCTTAGTTCAAGAGTATGACCAGGAGCTGTGGGACTTAGCCTGATCACTCTAGGGAATATTTCATTAGTGGCACTGCATGGAAAGTTCGTATTAGCACAATATTTGGAGATGATATGTGATAGGTGCTCGGTGCGATATCTATGACAAGATGGTCACGAACAGTCACACGGCATGTGATGTCGCTGTCTCTGGACTAAATCGAAGTGTTGTTATACAGCGCTTGACGTGACTTGCCCAGTGAACCCAGTTGCAGCCCCCCAACGAGCATCTCCAACACTCCTTTTCTGCTTCACAGCGACGCCTTCTCCCGCAATGATCATGGCCTCAAGCCTCCTTCCGGAGCTACTTGGCCATATTTTCGACAGGAACTTGGACAAAGGACCTTATGTCTCTTACGAGCTCAAGAAATACTCCCTTGTTTGTTCCAATTGGCGTTACCCCGCCCAACGCGAACTCTTCAAAGTCTTTCGTGTCGAGAGTCTGAGCAATGCCCCTCTCTACCCCAATTCACTTGAATATTCCATGATCGCAAAAGACCGCCGCCACTCCCATATCGGTCCCGCAATCCAAGTGCTCTGGTTATCCCTCAGGATAGCTACGCTAGTCGATCCTGATTTTCATCTTTTTCTTCGCAACCTCACTTCCGTCAAAACTCTCCGCTTTGGGAGGATGTCGTCCAGGATGCTTTTTCAAGAACATTTCACCCCAGAAATCCGCAGTGCTTTGCAACACCTACTCCGCATACCGACTTTGAGAACTCTTGTTGTAAATAGCAATGATTTTCCGTTATCTTTGATTCTGTATTGTGCACACCTTCGGCAATTGCGCTTCCATTGGAATCACGATCATACGCCGAACCCTGACCACCAATACGATTTCCGCGAGCATCAGGACACCTCTGCACCCAATCTTGCTGAGCTGATATTACGCTCAGACGCCCGACAACTGGCCATATTTACGACATGGCTACGTGATCCTCGATACAATATTTCTATCGAGGGCCTCCAACGAATGGAACTTCATTTCCACTCTTCACTTCCAACTGGGTCAAAAACTTTTTTGCGGACCTTCGTTCTGTGACTGAGCTCACTCTCCAGTTCAAGGCGAATTCATGTAAGTAGGACTAGCGTTTTTCCATTGTAACCCTTAATGGACTTGAACACAGAGTACGCACAGTGGACTTGAACACACAGTACGCACAGTGGACTTGAACACACAGTACGCACAGTGGACTTCCTCGTGGATCCAAATGATATCAAATCACTTGCGGCTCTCCGTACATTAGTATTCCGGACTACAACATTTATAGGCTTTCGCGAGGAACTGCTGAACACCCGGAAGTTGGTCTGCGACTGGCTAATCCCATTCCTGTGTCTCTTACCATGTTCCCAGAAGCTGAGGAACCTACAACTGGATTTGATGTGCCGGTCACACACAACCACAGCGGACCTAGAATTTGAAGAACATGTGGCTCGAAGCGAGGATCCATTGCAGTCGGCGTGGCCTCAACTGGATACAGTAATATCAACGCTGTTCCCGCATCTGATAACTTTTTCGCTGAACTCTCCATGGATGGAACATGAGGATATAGTCAAAGCTTTTCCGCAGTGCCGTGACAAGATCATCGAATTCCAGAGATCTCGTTCCCACCTATCTGAAAGATATTACTAGATGCCAATGCGAACCTAATCAATGTTATTGTATCGGCATCAACGGCATCATCCCAGCCTCAGATTGCCTTCGCCATCTTCGCCTCTTCTCCCACCCGCTCATTCTGTTCCACTGCCATTCCTTCTTCATCACTAATGTTTCCGGGCAAAGCCCGCATCATCTCTTGTATCACTCATGGTCTTCTCTCTCCTTATTTTGCTTAATTTCCGGCTCGTTCTCGGCCATGCCCCCTTCATCCTTTTCAGCCAATTCATTTTCCAATGCTTCTATTCTAGCTTTCAAATCCTCGCCCCCATCCGCTCCAACTCCAACGTTTCCAGAAACTTTGTTCTGTCGTCGTCTACTCTTCTACTCTCCGTGCACAGAGTTCTTTCATATCCTCTATTAACCCCCGAGCTTCTCGCGCGAAGAGCATGCAGATCGCCTTGGCGCCATTGTGAATTGCGCTTGAACGTCCGGGAGCTGTCGTCTCATTAACACCCTGATTCACCAGTTTCGAGATGGAGAATCGTGTTGGACTTGGAGCAATCCCCGTTACGGATTTTGGGAGGCGATCTGGCTTTTCAGCGCCCAAAGGCGTGTCTGTCATCTTGATGGTAGGCACTCTGGGATATTTTGTGGGGAAAACGCGTTGGGTGATTGAAGAACTCATGAAATACTCACAGAAGTCTGACCTTGGGTTGACGTTTTTATCCACACGCGCCGATACAAATGGAGTATCTTTCCTTATATAGGCAGAAATGGGGGTCCAAGATTTTGCCTCCAAATCAGTTTTACTAGAAATCCGAAATAAGGCATTGCTCTGTACTGGATGTCTATGAATGAGCGATTTTTGACATTTGATCGAGGGTTGGCTGGCTCGCTGAGTTGTTCGAACTCCGTGCAGTGCGGTCTGTTCGGTGAGCTTGACGCTTAAGCCTGAGATCTAAAAGTCAAAGCCAGTGAAGACCAGCGAAGATGAAGGGTCGGCAAAGGCGTAGGCAGGCACTTGCCTCGTTTTAGCGCAGAACATACATACACCGCACGGAAGGTGTGTTGGGAATATGGGCGTTAGATCTATTTGTGTCCTTGTGAACCACCTCCAGCTGATCCTTAAACGTCGTTCGTTGACCAATGTTTGATATATACGCAGCGATCGCAAGTGAAGAAGACTGTCCACGGTCTGTATCTCCTGGTATTGGACAACCGTAGGGCGGTATTAAGTGTTGAACGCGATCGGGGCATGTTGGTCGACTAGTCCACTAGCAAGATGAGTGACTGGTCAATACAGTGATGCAAGCAGTCCGCATTGTTGGCGGTAACTTAAGTGGGCAACTGACTGGGAAACATTGAGCGGTGCGAGCTTAGGGCTATCCTTCATGTTGCAGTAGAGTCGTGGTGGCAGGGAAGATGAACCAAACTCAGCCAATCTCATTGCCAGCGTGGCATGGACAGGTGGAGTTTGCATAACCCTGAAGTTCGGAAACTCTACAATCCAGTGGGATATCCGGATTGAATCGTGTCGGTTGGGTACAAGAAGGATGATGACGTGGTTCGGGTGGACGGTTGGCTACAAGGGCGTTTGAGCCGATGGCTATAGATTGCATTACACTCTAAGCCGCTATGTGCCATGTGTACTACACGCGGTTTTCCTAAAACACCAACCCCGCAATCTATTACCCCTGACGGGATTGACCTCAACCGACGATGACTTCATTGTGTCAGTATCAAACGGCAATATTTCGCTCAACTCCAAGCAAGAACACCACAAGCGTCTCTGTCTCTACGTTGAGCTTCCTGTGGAAACGCAACAACTTGGTGCATGGAACTTGACAAGTACGCGCCCATCTCATTAGCGCTGTATCGGAGCGCTTGCATTGCCTCAAGTCCACCTCACCTCCTCGAGTTATCACTTCACGTTGCTTAAAAGAAGTAGTACTTGTGTCACCAGGGAACCCAAACCGCCCCATCCTCTGCTGTCTTGTTCTGTAGGCCACTAGGAGCGTTGCGCAAAATGCGACAAGAAACCTCGACATTGACAAGGTCACCGTTCATTATGCACCGCGCCCTCCCAAGAACCGGACGGTCTTCTACCCCCTCCCCGCCCTTGTCACCAGTCGGCAATTCACCATATCCTCCGATGCTACGCTGCCGCTCGCCTTCGCCCGCATCAACCCTTGTGTCAGATGAAGTCCGTGAGGATGAAATTCGACATCACAGGACCTCCCGGAAGGGCACATTCTACAAAGCAAAGAATTTCATCCTCAACAGTCCCATAATACAAGAAATCCACCACCATGCTTGTAGCGCTAATGGCTTGAACATCGGTGAGCCACTTCTTCGTTCTTGACGTTGAACTGTTTCGCTGATGACTTAGCCCTGGAACGGCTTGCTGAGCATGCGATTCCTGGGGCGAGCTTTGACTCGCGTACAAAAGATCCTCCTCCTCAGTGTCATCCTGAAACCCGACATGACATCATAGATAGGGCCCTTGACTGGTTCTGTGGGCCGAATCGAGACAAGAGCATTCTGTGGCTCTCCGGCGCCGCCGGTGTCGGGAAGACTGCCATAATGCGAAGTCTCGCGGATATCTCGTCCAAGTTTAAACGCTTAGGCGCCACTATATTCTTCTCGAGGCCGAATAAGCGCGACGACTCGACACGTTTCGTTCCCACACTTGTCTACCAGCTGGCCGTCGAGATCCCTCCATATCAGGATTACGTGAAGGACCAAATGGCTGCCGACCCGCAACTTCTTCAGAAAGGGACGAAGGAATTGTTCAGGAAACTCATCATCGAACCGTTTGGCCACCGGAAATTGCGCGAAAACATGGGACCCTGGCTGGTTTTAGTTGACGGTTTAGACGAATGTGATGGGGGTGAACGCGCGCAACAGGAGATTGTCGAGATGATCGGTGACTTTGTTCGACAGTTTCCTGCATCCCCCCTCATGTGGATCATTGCCAGTCGCCCAGAGCCATGCCTTAAAACGACTTTCTCTCGGCTATGTGCTGAAAACAGGTGTCGGGTGGAATATATTCCAATAGACACGCCGGCCTCTCGGGAAGATATCGAGCGCTATCTCAGAAGCGAGTTTGCCGCCATACGCGAGGAGGCCCGCGACCTCATTCCATCCGACAAGGAATGGCCAGGCGAGTCCATTATTCGGAGACTTGCCCGGACTGCTTCCGGTCTCTTTGTAGTGGCTTCCACTTCCGTCCGACTCATCCGTGACCCAATCGTTGGCCATCCGGACAAGCAGTTGAAGTCGCTCCTTTCTATGATTGGAAAGTTCGGCTTTTCATCTCAGGACGGAGGTCCTCTGTCCATCCTTCATGACTTGTACCTGCAAGTTTTGAAGGCAATCCAACCTCCAACCTACGCCCAAGTCACGAAACGTATCCTTGGCTGTTGTGATCTTCTTCCTCGAAACACTTTCCACCCGACTTCTTTCATGTTATCGTGCAACTTCCTCGGCATCAGGCAGGGTGATGCTTATGCGTCTTTGAAAAAGCTTCATTCGGTCCTAGACATCCCGTCGTGCGTGGAAGCCGCCACCCGAGAGATCAAATTTCTTCACTCGTCTTTCCCTGAATTCTTGAAGAATCGTTCGGCGTCGAGGGAGTTTTATATCGGGCGTCCGGAGACAGGCACTGATATTGTACGGTCCAGCTTCAGGATCTTGCAGGAGGCCAACAAAGATGGTGAGTCTTGGCACTTGCCTCGAAATAGGACATACATTGACGTCTTCATGAAGCTGGTCCATTTCCTCGGCCGTCGAATATCACTCTAGCTTGGGTACACCAACCGGAACAGACGCGTGAAGCGTTGCTCAAAATAGCGTATGACGGATTTCGTTTATTGACTGCCATGGAGCGCAAGTTCGATGCTTCGTTTCCCCTTTCGGAGCGAATCGCGTTACTTGCAAAGGCCGATTTCAGTAAACTCGATTGCTATCTGCACCCCGATATAAAGACTTCTGTGCATGATGCGCGTACCCACCACAAGAGCCTCTTTGACTGGCTGTTGGAAAAGTGGAAGGTACGTCGCAATCGGCTGATGAAAGAGCTAACACTAACAAGTAATGTTGAACAGGCTGACCCGGAGGCGCTCAGACAATCTGTACCTGTGAAGGAGTTCCCATTGAAATCCTTGAACAAGCGTGCGATAAGACGAGATAGGGCTGTCATCCATTTCCGATCTACGCCAGGACGGGGTTATCGCGTGGTGCGACCAAAGGTTTACTCCGGTCACAAGGTGTGTATAACGCAATGCATTATTCCCGATCCCCACTGACCGCTTCGTGTCGTCAGGAAATCCGAGACAGGTACAAGGGAGAGGGGTTGGACGCACTCAATGAAATCTTAAGTCACCGATCCCCCGGAACGAAGGTCCAGATGTGGGGTTCAGACCCTGCAAGAACGTGTCTTCTGTTTGAATGCGAACCAGAAGCAAAGCCGCATGGTGAAGGAAAGCTAGGGGAAAGGGAAATATTTTTTATTCCATACGATCCTCGCAAGTATTAGCCTATGTAACTAATTCTGAGTCTATTGCTTTGCTCGGTTGTTAGCTCGCATTAATTGATTCATATGATTTGAGACTTACATCTCTGGACGTTAACGATTAACTGCGAAGTTAATTTGTCGGGATTGATCACCAATGTCCGATCCAATAACGACAGGCTCCTTTGCGGAGCGAGAGTGCTTCGTTGTCGAAACCGCTGACTTCTAGCTTTCCGAGCCATCGCTTTTCCTCAGCTTTGGGCAGAATTTCTTCGAAGACAAGTCCCAACTCTTTCGCTTTAGCGAGGAATGTGTCACATACGTGGGGTAGGGTATAGTTGCCCGCCTGAGAAACGCGTTGAGCGAAGAGCAGGAACTGAAGTACTCCGACTCACTGCAACGTGAATACGAGCTGTCGGAGACTTCGCGAGTAGAGAGGTCGCAGAACTGAGTAGAATGTCGTGGAAGCTGTCAAAGTGGAGGAGATCGGACATCATCACGATATCGTATCCGTTATGGTTCCGTGGCAGCAGATCTCTGATTGCAAGCTTGTGAGATCGATCCTAGAAAGAAGGCAAGATGTGCGTACAATAACGGCTGTGGATCTGTACCCCAAGCGTGTCCCATGCATCGGACTGCGCATGACGGATTGAAATAGCTCCGATTCCGGTCTACGTTTCTGTGTAGATTACCGAGGATACCATCGTTTGGGTAGTCGGTCACAACGACGAGTGAGGGCGAATTTTGTTGGGCGGCGAGGAGGAGAGACGGGAGTGCCGTTCCTGCTCCGAGTTCTACAACTGTATGAAGGTTGCTAAGATGTTTGCGTAAGGAATAGTCAGGGACCTTAGGTACCTGTCGATCCTGGTGCGGTTAGAAGTTGTCGCTCGATTCTTTCAGCCAGGAAAAGTGCTGGAGAAAACAGATGGTCTGCGAGAAGCGTGTTTGCCTGCAACGTGGTTATCTGGGGTTAAATCCTCTCGCATAGCGAGCCTGTTCAATGTTCTCTCACCTTCCCTTCCTGTTGTTTGAAGGAGTCGACGATCAGTCAGTAAGTCCGATTGTGCATTTGATGGATAGGACGCCACAAGCCTTTGGTGCTACTGTTAGGACAAGAGGCCCATATCGCACAGAATCATCTTCCAACACTGTGGTGCCTCCCAGGAACGACAAAGAGTCATTCAAGATGTCCTCGGAGTTTTCTAGCTCAGGTTCAGAGGACATGGTACCAACGTTATCGGGTCCTGATTCCCCTGGTTTCGGACGGAGTTGATGGGATCAGACCCAAGTCCGATGGGCACTAAAAGTGATAACCTGAATGGAGTTGAACTGTTTATTTCGTTGATCTTCCGACCACTCGTTGCGGAGTGAAGAGAACAAGTAAGGATTTACCTAACGAAACAAATTGTCCCCTCGTAGACCAGGCACTCACCGTTTCGTAAAACGTCACGTGTACCTAATTTGACGAGCCACCGCGCCAAACACCACCCAACGCGTTCTCTTGGCATATACGCACTTGCTCCCCCGCTGCATTATCATCTTGTCTCAACCATGCCACCCAAGGACAAGGCAAAGGATGCTTTCAAGCAAAAGAGTTTAACGTCATTCTTCTCCAAAACTCCTAATGGCGCTTCGAGCTCACAGGCAAAACCTGTACCGAAGCCAGTCATCCGAAAGTCCTCTGCCATGTCCGCTAGTGAAGACGCGTCTGGTACAGCGCATGAACCTCATACACCTGAAACAAAAGCAGTAAATGCGCGTGCTATTGCCTCATCAGTCGTTGCAAGTTCATCTTCGCGTATTGCCAGTACACCTCCGACAAGTGATCCAATTGACGTTGATATGCTTTCTGATGGGGAGGCGGAAGCCGGGAAACGGGCACATGTCAAGAGTGTGGTAAGTCCTTATTTATTCTGCTGATGCAATATCACAACTCATGGCGTCCAGCAGGTTTATAGGAAGCGTAAAATCATTGCGGATTCGGACGAAGAAGCAGACCCTTCCAAGCCGAAGCTTGCCGTGCTAAATTCTTCTCCTATTCCGACAAAAGGTGTGTATAACACACGCTTATGCTGCCCCGTGTTTCTAATAAACCACAGGCCGCAGTAAACGTCAACGCCTTGCACTAGCGCTCAGTGAAGGAGAAGACGAGGAGGACGGGGATGACAGGTCAAGCAATTTCTCTCAACGCTTAACACGGTTCAAGAAATCCCCGACCAAAAAAGGTGAACAACTTTTCGATGTTGGTGACACTGAGCTAAAAATTAATTTCCAGGCAAACGGTCGCGCGCCTCGTCGGATGATGACGATTTCATTGCACCTTCGGGATCAGACTCAGAAGCTGACAACAAATCCGTCAAGTCCTCCTCCAGTCGCTCTTCGGCATCCTCTCGTCGATCAATTCTATCGGATGATGATGATTTAACGGAAGAATCCGATATTGATAGCGGCAAGAAGAAGAAAGCAGGGTCAAAGAGTACGAGGCCCGGTGCGAAAACTGCCAAAGTGACAAACCCTCTGGAAACCGGGTCTGGGGGAGGGTGTTACAGCTTCTTGACCGCAGCAGAGCAAAGGGAGCAAGGAAAGAAGAACGAAAAGAAGTCCGCGGAAGACCCCTATTCGTTCCTTCAAGATGTCAAGGATGTGCGTAAGTTATCTATTGACCCTGAAAGTCGCTGAGTCCTCCTCAGAAAGATGGTCGGAGGCCTGGAGAACCTGGTTACGACCCAAGAACCCTGTATATACCGCCCTCGGCCTGGAAAGAATTTACACCGTTTGAAAAGCAGGTAGGTTCAGTTTCAAGTCGTCAATATAGTTTATGCTGACAAGATCGATAGTTCTGGGAGGTTCGTCACGATCCCTCTCGTTCATTCTTCAATCCTGAGATATGTGCATAGATTAAGCAGAATCACTACGACACGGTATGTACGCCTTCTTCCTCATACGGCCTCTTGCTGAAGAGTACTTTTAGATCCTTTTCTTCCAGAAAGGGTAAAGCACTTTTCTCGTTGGTTCATCCTCATCTTAGGCTGATAATTTATTTTATGTACAGAAAATTCTTTGAGGTACGTAGGAAACTGCTTTGGTAACCTCATCTTGCTGACGTTCCTTTTCTAGCTTTATGAAGACGACGCGCGGATTGGACACCAGGAATTTGACCTCAAACTGACTTCACGGGTGAAAATGTCGATGGTAACCCCCTCTTCCGCCCTTATTTGTAGCATGCTGATGGATAATCGTAAGGTCGGTGTCCCGGAGATGTCCTTCAACTTTTGGGCTGCGTACGTGTTTCGTGCATGGACTAATCTTAAGTTGACATTGTCCGTAATATAGGAAATTCCTTGGCAAAGGTTGGTTACAGACTGTCCGTAGATCCCCACGTCCTGGTTCTCATGAAATTTCTCTCGCCAGGCTACAAGGTTGGCCGCGTTGACCAATCCGAAACTGCTCTCGGTGCGGAAATGCGTGTTGTTGCGAATAAGTCCAAGGGAAAGGCCAGCGAAGACAAGGCCAAGGACAAGATTGTCAGACGGCATGTTATCCTACTCATTCCCTCTCTTTCTACTCCGTGCTTACACTTCATTAGAGAACTCAACAAAGTTTACACGAACGGCACACTTGTCGACCCAGAGCTATTAACCGATGATCAAGCCGGCCACTGCGTTGCTATCGCTGAGCACCCCTCAGAGGATGGCAAAGATACAAAGAACAAATTCGGTATTTGTGTCTTGGATTGTTCGACGTCACAATTCAACCTCAGCGCGTTTGAGGATGATATTTGTCGCACTAAGCTGGAGACGCTCATGAGACAGATACGGCCTAAGGAGCTGTTGTTTAAGAAGGTGCGCGTAATGACGTGATTGTTTCATCCTTAACCAACCCATGCCAGGGAACGTTGTCGGTTTCAACTACCCGGATGCTCAAAGCAATCCTACCGGCCAATTGTCTCTGGACTGGCTTGCGAACGGTTGAAGGGTTTGACTACGATCAGACGCTAGAACAGCTGAAGGCACTTTTCCCGTCAGGGGAAGACGAAGATATGGAGGGCGATAATGTTCTGTCGTCATCAGTCCCAGAATCTATACGACAGATGATGTCGTACCCAAAAGCTATTGAAGCCCTCGGTTATATGATCTGGTTAGTGATTAGTGTTTTACTCTCGGACGATGCATGGTGCTGAGGATCACAATTAGGTACTTGCGGCAATTAAACATCGACAAGGATATCATTAGTATGAAGAACTTCAACGTGTATGATCCTATGAAGCGTGGTCAGGGGCTGACCCTTGAAGGGCAAAGCTTGGCCCACCTCGAGGCATGTGCCATACTTGTCCCCCGGCTGCGGAAGTATACAGCTCAGCTCATCTGACCTCGTGCTTAGATTCTTCTCAACAACGAAGGCACTGAAGATGGCACTTTGCTCAAGCTCTTAAGCCGATGCATAACACCATTTGGTATGCTATCTACACGCCGTGCGCGATACAAACTCTGACGTGAAATTATGCCAGGTAAACGACTTTTCCGTATCTGGTTATGCATGCCTCTGCGAAACGTTGCCGATATCAATGCGAGGCTTGACGCAGTTCAGGATATCATGGATCACCCGACCTTCGAGGCCGAGTTTGCCGAGATTGCGAAAGGGTTACCAGATCTAGAGCGAATTGTGTCCAGGATACATGCCAAAAACTGCAAGATTAAAGATTTCTTGAGGGTCCTTTCGGTAAGCTGTGCTTCTCTTCAATTAAATGAAAGCTGATCCTGAACGTGGTGTAGTCGTTCAGAAAGCTGAGTCGAGGGCTAAACAAGCTGGCTGATGAGTCGGAGAGTTTCAAGTCTAAGACGATTCTGGGTCTGCTGCGTGGTGCTCCTGACCTTGTGCCTCATGTGAAGCATATTGAGGATATGTTCCAGAAGCCAAACGTGGGGGAAAAAGGTGTGTGTGACTCACGACGTTCAAACCATGTCGCTTACGCATTTACGTGTTCGCCTGTTGGGGCGGTGCAGATACAGATGAATTATTGCCGCAGAAAGGGAAGGACGAAGAGTATGACAAGATTGTTGCCGAGATTACCAGCGTTGAGAAGGAGTTGGAGGAGGCGCTTGGGGAGCTGGAGGAGGAAGTTGGGTAGGTCATGCCAGTCATTTCGAAGACCAGAAACTAATCGACACTGACGCAGATTCAAGCTCGCCTACTGGCATAGCGCTATCGGCAATAAAGTATGTTCATAGTATATTACACTGACACCGAGCATTGACGTTCGTGATAGGACATCTATCTTGTTGAGACGCCTGTAGGCAAGAAAGTACCTTCAAGTTGGACAAAGAATAGTGGCACCAAGGTACATCGATGTCTTGGCGCTTGCGATGTGATTCTGACGCCGGAGACTTAGGCTAAGAACCGTTACATTGTCCCCCGCCTCCAGCCCAAAATCCGCCAGCTGAAAGAGGCACGAGAAAACCGGACAACGGCAACCAAGAACTTCAAATTCCGAGTCTTTGGCGAGTTCGATCAGGATCGCAGTGTCTGGCTACGTGCAATCCGAGTTTTTGCTGAACTCGATTGCCTGTCCAGTTTAGCAAAATCATCGACCGTGATCGGTTCACCCGCATGTAGACCGGAATTCGTTGAAAACGGGCACGGCTCGGCGTTCGTCGACTTTGAGGAGCTAAGACATCCAATTTTATGCTTGAGCACAAATCTGAAGAACTTTATTGCGAATGATGTCAAACTTGGTGGGGATGTTGGCAAGGTTGCATTGTTGACGGGACCTAACATGGCGTAAGTATCCTATACTGGGAGTAAGGTGTTGGCTGATTTTGTCTTCGCTTGCAGTGGAAAATCTACGGTATGTACCATCATTTCCACCCGTCGAGCCTCAAAACTCAAGCTCTCGGTTTGTAGCTCATGCGGATGACTGCTATCGGCGTGGTATGTGATTCTTGCCTTCGGGCGCCATGGTAGAGTTCTGATATATGTAATAGATCATGGCACAACTTGGCATGTTCGTCCCCGCCGCGAGAGCGAGGTGAGCTGGTCGCTGTGCATGTCGGAAATTCAACTGATCCCGTTTGCAGACTTAGTCCTGTGGATGCCATCATTACTCGTATGGGCGCATACGACAACATGTTCTCTCACGCAAGCACATTCAAGGTTGAGTTGGACGAATGGTAAGCCTCCTCGGATGTGTGTGCATAGGGTTAAATGCCAACGATCGCTTTCGCAGCTGTAAGATTTTGCGAGATGCAACGCCGAGATCGCTTGTCATCCTCGACGGTACGTTTTCTTTGTGCTTCACGGAGTTCCTAGCTGATATCTCACTAGAGCTCGGACGGGGAACATCTACATACGTAAGTCCCTATACTCCATCCATACTCTTATGTGGTTGACGCTTCTATTCAAGGACGGGATGGCAATTGCTGGTGCCGTGTTGCATCAACTCGCGACCCACACTCTTCCGTTGACATTCTTCGCAACCCATTACGGCTCACTCACGGATGACTTTGCGTATCATCCCAACATCAGAAATATGCATATGTCAACACTGGTCGACGACGAAAAGAAAGAGGTTCGCCCCATCTACATCTTCCACTTACCTCGTAGTATGCTCACTAATTGTAAATGTAGCTTGTATTCTTATACAAGCTCGTTGAAGGGGTGGCGGAGTCTTCATTTGGCACTCACGTGGCCAACCTCGCTGGTGTGCCACTTGAAGTCGTCGAGAGAGCGGAAGTTGTGTCCAAGCAGTTTGCCAAGCAGTTCAAGGAAAAGTTGGAGCTGAAGCAGAAAAAGAACGCGTCAGCCAAGATACCCCTGAATATACAAGCCGATTGGGTGTATTTGGTTAGGCTTGCCAGCGGGGAGGTTAAATTAGATGATGAGGCCAAGAACAGGGAGGTGCTAGAGCGGTTGAAGACCACCATTACGAGCTTTTTGAAGCATAAAAAGGCCGTGGAAGGTGATGTATGAGTGTTTTGGCATGGTCATTCTGGTACGTGAGTGGACACTAGCTACAGATTCTGATAGGTGTGTTGACTCGCCTTGGTGGATGCAGATCTTTATACCCTTCTAATGTCGATACTTACCTTCGCGACGCTGCATGTTGCTCTACTTATACACTCCTAATATTGTTATGTTCGACTTACCTCACCTCGCCTGCTCAGTCTGGCTTGTAGAACATGGGCACGATTAATACCATTGGTAGTTACCGGACATTGTGAGATCCTTTGGGGATCTGTCTATCAACAAATGGTGATAGGGTGACTCGATGTCGCTGTCGCTGAATCTTTCGAACTTTGTTGACCGTTAGATTGTTGTTCTCTTGGCAAGATCCATCTGCCAGATGTCAGAGCTGGGGAAAACAATAGCTACCACACCGTCTTGGTCACAAACGTGACTCTTGGAAAACATGGAGGTCGATATCCTATGCGAGTTGCAACACGACTGCCCCACACACGGTTACTGCGGTGGTGCCGCAATCAACAGGTTAAAGGTGTCCAGTAACTTGTGTTGGGTCCTTTACTTCCAGCTGTTGATGGCTTAGGTCGCTCGCGGATCTATTTTCGCAAGGTTCCATGCATACATGCCAATGAGTGGCAGCAATAGCCCAACAGGCGGTGTAAGCTCATACACCCTAACGAGCAACAAAAGAGAGTTGATCCGAGAATCTGTCCTGAACAACATTGGTATGTCTTATGGACAGATGCATGTGTTGATCAAGTGCCCTTCTCCGCGAGGAGTAGTGACATCCTTGATCAATTTTGTCTTGACGTCCAATATCTTACGACGCAGAGCGCCAAGGTCTGAGGCTGAACATCCTGCTTAATCGCATTTATTAAATGGTCGGGAATCGAACTGGCTTCCACGACAACTCAACATCAATCCATGAAGAGGACGATCATATAAAGCCATAGGGGCTAGGGAGCTTCCAAAGAAATACCCGTCAGCGCCTCGCGTTACTGATTCGGGCATCATGTTTGCGCATACCTGTGCGGGGACCAGATGACTCTGACAGGTTGATTCTTTGATTTCTCGACGCTTGTCGAAAAATAGTTGGATTGTTTTTGTGATTTCATGATGTGATGAGTGTGTTCAACGATTACTTAGGTATAGCCGGTCTCTGTCGCTATTCAAGACTGGCGTGGATGGGTGTCAAGGGGCGTCAAGGTATGAGCAGTTAGTTGATTTGGATGATGGCCGTTGGAAAGTTGGTGATTCATAGGATGCATGATCGTAAGAGAGTAGGTGACTATGATCCGAAGTTGGGTAATGTTGCTTGGGACGGGGCTTGATGCACCGTGCAGTAGAGGTCATTGAGGATGTACCTGACATGCTATTCTGTGAGCGTTGGTAACTCTTGGGCCTTACTCTTGAATCCATAGCGGCACCGAATAGATTTAATTTACGTTAGCCAAGTGGAAAACTATAGAATGTCATATGTAGTATTGTGGCTGATTACTCCTGCACGGGATCTGATGAGGATCAGCATGCTTTGAGAGAGCTTGATACGGACGGTTGCCTGTTCGAGGTGTGTTCGTTATGATGAATCGTGGCGTGCTAGGCTTGGAATAGGCCCAGGTCCATGGATCGAGATTGCTACCGGTGGAAGTAGTGGTGGGAACATTGTCATTTATCAGACGGGAGATGCAAGTCAAGAAGCTTTTGTGGGATAACGATGGAGTAGAGATGTTAGCTATCTCCTGTCTGGGTTGTAGGAGGTATATAACCTGCACGGGAGCGTAGAGTTGGAGGTAGTTCAATACGCTTTCTTTTCTTTCCATTCGTTAGCCAGTGGCAGGTTCACCTACTCAATCTTTTCGAACACGCACTTCAACTTACACGTCGAATAAATAATAACCATGAAGGTGCGCCATACTTTTCCCGGACTTAGAAAATGCGACCGAGAATTGAACCGAAGCCGAATCTTCGTGGCCATTTCAGTTTGCGGCATTCCCCTCCGTTTTCCGGTTGATTACCATTGGAATGCATCTACTAGCTATTATGACCGCCACGGCTTTGAGTTTGCCGGTGGGAGCTCCCGGGGTTGCTGGACTGGGACTACGGGAATTAGAAGGGAGGTCGGGTACAAAGTTGACACAGGCCGAAGCGGCTGCAAGATTGAAAGCTGCTGGGATTACGACGGTGTCCAGTGGCAACTGCACTGACAAGTGAGTGGAGTTCCCGCTGCAATTAGATCAATTACGACATTTCTGATATTTATCACTGATAACGGATAAAAATGACAGGAATAAACCGACCTGCACCTCACTCGATGGTATTCTCTCTGGAACTATTGATGGGGTGATCAATTTGAAGAAACAGTCTGGGGCGAATATTGTTATTACAGGCGGCACAGAGACCGGACATGCGAAAGGAACGCGCTCGCACGCGAACGGATTCAAGGTCGACGTGCGGAAGGGCGCCACTATTGATAATTTCATCAAAAAGACGTTCAAGCAGATAGCGAACAGGGGCGACGGTTTCCCGCAGTGGCAAGATACTGCTAAAAACACATATTGCGTGAGTATTGCTAGCTTATTATGACTCAGTTGGTTGTGCCTGGGAGTGGCAGCTACTCCCATGTCGCTGTTGTTGGCTAATGCTGATGTGGCGGGGGAATTTTTCATCCAGGACGAGAAAAGCCACTGGGACATAACCTTCGTCTGAAAAGGAGAGGCGTCGCAGCGTCGCGTTGGAGGTGTATATGGGGAAGGATAAGAATTTTTTCCTTCGGATGTCGCGAGGCGGAAGGGGACGAGGCAGTGCTAGACCCTAGGTTGCATGTAGTACTTTTTCTGATTTTCCGCGAGTTTACGTAGTCACACGAGTGGTAGGGGAGAGGGTATGCGATAAACGTTCGTGGACTTGCGTCTGAAAAAGCCGTGATGCAGGGGCTGAGGAACACAAGGGAACACAACGAATCCGGATTGGAAGCATCAGCGATCCTGCACCATGTTGTAAGGGACAGGAGGGGACAGGTCGGAGCCAGGACTCGGGAGTCGACATCCTATTTGTCGGGAAAATACAAACATATGAACGGACCGGAGCCGGAGCTGGGAAAGAGAACCATATCAGGCCCATATTGTGTCCATCAACATTCTGCAATATGGATACTCACCTCTTCCACAACCACCATCATCACGACTCCCACAAAGGCTTCTTCGCGTCCCTGTTCCCAACGCCGTCCTCCATGCAACAGGACCACATCCACCAGCAACAGGGTGCTCAATCCATATCTTTTCAGCCCTCGTCCGGTCCGTCGTCGAGCTCGCAGTCGACAAACCCCTCGCTCTCACCCATGTCGAATCTGCAAAGCCAGCTTACCATGAATATGCTCAGTAACATGATGCAGATTCAGAATGTCGGTGATCAGCTCGTCGGGATGGCCGGGCAGCAGATGCAGGGCTCAGGTGCTTCAAACATGCAGTATAACGCCCAGGCGATGTTTGTCGAACAGCAGTTCAAGCTATCCCAGCTCCAGCAACTTCAACAGCTGCAGAACCAAATCTTCCAACAGCAGGTCGGTTTATCGCAGCTTCGTTCGTATGACGCTCACTCTCAAGTCGACAATCAGATTGCCTTGATATCTGGACAGTCTTTTCTCGCAACGTCTCCCTCGCTGAACCGGCCTGATATCCTCTCCAATGGCCTGCCCCTCCCCCCGTTGAAAGATCAAAGCTCTTCTTCCTCTTCGTCTCACAATGGTGCTGTATCGTCGTTTGCCGGTCTTCCCACTCCAGGTGCGTCGGGCCCTTGGCTATTCTTGCTAGGCTGTTCAGATTGATAGCGGAATCATCCAGGCCCCTCATCAGAACTACGGCCGCGCGGCGACGCGATGGAATTCGTCCCTCCTATGATTTTAAACGCAAACCCTTTCCTCGAGTCCCCCATTTCTCCCCAATCCACTCACCACCCTAATGACCATCCCTTCTCACATTCACAACAGCAGCCTAGCTCGCATGCACACTCCCAACATTATGGCGCGTCGCACGCTCATACCGCTCCCCCGCAAATCGCCTTTCACATCCAGTCGACTATACCCTCTCATCCTACGAGCCCAGTTTTCGGTGATACCAATGCTCCCCCTTCAAGTACACTTTCCAGTGTGTCTACGATGACTGATACTGGGCCAGAGCTCGATATCGAGATATCTCCGCTCACAAGCCCTTGGCTCGGTGCCGCCGGGAACCAGCACCACCAACAAGCACAAGGCGGACACGACTCAGGTCTTAACTTACAACATGCCCGATCTACGAGTTTTTCCCACCACAGCGGCACACCCTCCTCCCTACGCGCGAAGCGCCCTGCGGAGGGCAATTCGGGTAACGATGAGAATGAGCAATCTATCTCTGGCAACACTTCTGGCGGTGCCTTCGAATCGTCCGAACCATTACGAAAGAAACATTCTCTGAATTCACCGTCCACCATGCGTGGCGGGCTCAACCACCCCCTTCAACACCACAGCCACTCGCACTCGACACCGCTTACGCTTCTCCCGCAAGCTTCTAATACCTCGCCCCTTATTTCGCCGACATCACCCTTATCTGTCGAGTTGAATTCTGCGGGTGGGATGGCAGGCACCGGGAGTAATCCATCCCCTTCGTCATCGTCGACACCGTCAAATGTCGGTTCAGGCCCCGGGACGTCATCTCAAAGACGTCCTGGGTATCGGGGCTCGAAGTCCGTCAGTAACACCCCTATCATGCGTGGCCAGCGCTCACGGGCGGGCACTACACGGACACAGGCAAACGCCAATTCCAATTCTGGCGTGATGGGGTTAACCTTACCTCCACACACTATGGGGAGCGGTGGCAACGCCAGCGTCACGAGTACCCCATCTACGTCAACAATTGGAACTGGTACTGGTTTCTCGATGATGGGCGTCGCGGTGGGCGATACGCCCTCACCCGTGGATTTGGATCAGAGCATGCCCCCGCCTGCGCCCCCCGACCAACGTCGTTCCAGTCTTGGCGGTAACGGTGGTTCGAACGCTAATAATTCCGGTTCGAGCTCGGGATCCGGGTCGGGGTCGGGGTCGGGTTCGGGTTCGGGGGTGGGGTCGAGTCCAAATTTAGCGTCTGGTATGAATGATGATGTTGCGGGAATAGGATTCGGAGGGATGCCGTTGTTGCCTGCTACGCCTGCGAGTATTATGAGACTTACGAAGTTGAATAACGCTGGGTCTGGTGCCGCTGGGAATTTTGGGCATGGTCATAGTCATGGTGGGGTACCGACATTAGGTATGCCGCAGCCGCCTCGTGGGCCTGATGCTGCCGGCTCTGTAGGTAAAGATAAGAAGGGACGGGAGGTGGAGAAGGAGAGAAGTGGGAAGGGGAGTGCGGTTGGTGATAAGGAGAAGGATAGTAACGAGAAGGGTAAGGGCGGTACGGGTATGGGAGGTGTTGCGACGAGTATCGCGGCCGGGAGGACGAGGAGGAATACCGCAGGAGGCGCAGGTGTGAGTCCAGGATTGAAAGCTATCCTACCTGGTACGCTTCTGTTGTCACCCATTCTTACTGTTAACGCTAATCTGAACTTTGACTCCATCAGCCAGTGCGCTTGATCCGAACTCATCCTCACATACATCTACCTCCAAGAACGATTCACAAAATCAAGCACAGGCACCTCGCAAAACTTCACACAAAGCGGCTGAACAAAAACGCCGGGACTCGCTCAAATCTACGTTCGACGATCTCCGTACCCTCCTTCCCCCAATTCCACTGCCTTCTGACGTGGACGATGGGGGCACTGGAGGCGGAGTCATTCCCGGCATCCCCGGCGCGTGGCCCCCTCGTTCGTCCGCCCTTCTCCCTGGTTCGCTGCCCCCTAGAGGTCCCCCAAAAACTGGCGCAGAAGGCCCGAACAAGGGTGTCAGTAAACTCCAGCTATTGATTTGCGGAAACGAGTACATCAGGGTGTTGAAAGCGCGTGTGGAGAGGCGAGATGATGAAATTAGGAGGTTGAGGAAGGAGGTGGGCAAGTTGAGAGGTCTAGTGCGGGAACTTAAGCTCTCTGATGGCGAGAGTCGTGATAGTAGTGCCGCTGTAGGGGAGGGCAAGAATGGGGATGTTGAGATGCTTGATGGAGACCCCGGGTTTGATTTGGATTTGGATTTGGAGCGGGATTTGGATGCTGTTGAGTTGCATGGCCGGGATGGGAGTGGCGGTGAGAAGGGGGTTGATACTGGGAATGGAGGAGTGAGCACAGGTACGGGCGCGGCGAGTGTGGGTGCAAGTGTGAGTGTGCTTGGGAGTGTGGGTGAGCAGCCAGAGGAGGATGATGGCGATTGACTCACTGGGTTCGTTGCTGGCCTTGGCGACTTTGATTTTGCGCTTGGTACTGATGATAACGATGGTGGCCATGACCGTGGTGGAGGCTTCGGTTTGCAGTTTGGATATCAACAAGGTTGGTGAAGTGGAAAATGTAGCTCCAGTTGAAAGACGCGTGGATACTTTAGAATCCCGCTTTACAAAGAATTTTTATATGATATCTACCTTATACCCCTTCTGGGCGTTGGCGCTGTATGCATGTATCTATGCCCTCTTCTGGTTTTCTGTCATGATCACCTTATTTCGTTGACCGACGTTGAGGCTTTTGGAATAATTTATTCGTTAATATTATGGAGATCATTTATTTATTTTTATGTGTTTGTGCGTTCTGTGGTCTGTAGAGGTAGTGGCTTGGTATTGTATTGTACTTGTATACCAACATGTATAAGCCTTTTATATATTCGCATATCTCTCATTGTCCGCGCCCAACTCCGAGGATTTACAGTCTGTCGTGAGGGATGCAGAATCTCAGAGATCACCTGGGCTTAGACATCAATCAATTAATTAAAATTACTGAACACGTGCCTTGAAGCGGATCAAATACAGCCAGAGAATGTTTACGTGAATCACATTACGAGATAAGTTTCTCGATGTATTTCCAGACCCCCTCTTGCTCCTCTTGTGGACCCGATGGAATGGATCCTCAATACCTAAGGTGTTTGCATGCTTGCTCCCCCAATTTCCTTGCTTTCACCAGTACGACTTAGAGTCCATGAAATAGGACAAAGTGCTTGACGCGTTTAATTTAGCTCGGGCAGTGTAGGAAGGCAAAGGTGATCGAATCGTCGATATGAGAGGCTGAGGTGCCAGAGCTGAACGTTGAGCGTTGAACGTTGATAGAAAGCAGATGAATTGAAATGAATGCAAGGCCTTCGTGAGGGAGAACCTAGCCAGACAACATGGAACAACTGAATATGGGGGCTCCTACAAAAGTGAACAATGCACCGTCAGTGCAACAGTCATGAGGTAAGTGCTTCTAGAGTGGCAGCCTAGCATGGCCCCACGCAGCTCATGTCGACTGGAGTTGTCATACAGTGAGCAGTTTCGACTCAGGAATCGCTGAGAGGCGACTATGCACGTTTCACCTGTCGGCAACGTGCGAGTGCCCTCTGTCTCTCAATAACCACGTTGAATGGCATAAGGACAAATGTATGAAGGACTCAATACAAGAAGCAGCCTGGAGAGATCGTAATCATCGCGCGCGCTGTCGATCCTTTTTAACACACGTCATAAAAATAGACTAGGGGCTTGACCGAAGGAGACTATTAGTGTTCCTCAGCCACGACCGAATGAGGGCAACGTAACGTCGCGAGTTGACCTCGTGCCGACACCCAAGTTGAAACAAGTAGTGAGTGTGTATACGAAAGACGCTACAACCATGGACGGTTGTATGACGCAGTCCTACTTACTACTTCCGGGTTTGAAGGTTCCATTAGTTTAATATCCTTCTCAGTCGTACTCTTCTCGGAGCGGATCAGTTTCAATGCAGCTTGAAGGTCACCAGACTCAGTTGTATTAGCCCAATCACCCTTATTGCGACAGTGACCTAAAACAGCCCTGCTGGCGCTCATATCGACAAAGGAAGCGCCGAAGGCGCTGACGTAGTGGAAGCTTGGCTGAGGCATATCCGTAAACTGACCATCACCTCAAACGTGTAAGGCTGACGTTTCGGCGACAACGCATCCTACGGAAGTGTGGTTTAATACACTCCTCGCACGCTCGAAGGCTAAGGGGCTGGTGATGAGAAGGAAGAGCGCTCCAAGGATCGACAGGATCTAGATCAGGAGGAGATTGAAGACCAGGATGGCGTTCTTGAAGTCATACTGGAGCGTTCTCGGGCGATTGACACCCATAGGGCGTGATTCGCCCGAGTCCAATGACGCTACAGGCCATGATGTCAGTCTAGATGAGGTTGCGTATGCGGGCGTTTCCAGGTCTTGGCTCTCCGGCGATCAAGGATTCGAGCTTTGATCCAGTGGCGTAATCCAGTCCGCAAGAGCACCATCATCAAGGCTACTTGGGTCATAGATTTGACATGGATAAACCGGTGCAGACGAGTCAAGCCCGAATAGGTTCCAAACGGAGGCCCAACCCGCCAATAGGTAGGAACCGTGAGTGTGGATGGTCTTGAGGGAGGATCATTCATTCTCATGGCGATGATCGATGCGTCCCGAGAAGAGGTCAACGTCGGAGACTAAAGCATAAGTATTTGCAAGGCGTTTTCAGCGAGATTTTGAGTACGGAACAGTTCAGTTTCAGTGCAGTTTTCATTGAGAACTCACTGAAAGTGGGGTTGCGAATATGCGCTGTTGTCGTATTGGTCTTCTCCATTGCCCGTATCACGTCTCAGCTGTTAAGCTCGCCAGAAATTCGAAGGCGCTGAATCTCAGTAGTACCATTTGGGGAAAGGTGTGAATTGCTGGATCGATAAGTGCTGGCATGGGCCGAAGATGGCGGGGGCCACTGGACTCCCCCTAAGACACCACCGAAGAAAGGTGCCAACTACCATCGCAACGAGGATCGTAGCCAAGACGGATGTGATCGGCACCCGGGTCAAGGTCCCTGACGCAGGAGTTGGAACCTGTGCGCAAAATCACGGGCCATACAAAAGAATGTAAAGCTCCACTTATGGAACCCCACAGCGGCGCGGTGATGGCTGGGTGCATGAAGCATAGGCGAGGACGATAACAAGAGAAAGGGAAATGGTAAACTGAATGACGACGATGGCGGCAACAATGATGGTAGCTGCTAATTGATCACCTTTTGCAAGTTCGGGATCATCAGTTGACATCTGCAGAGGAGGTTATGGTTAGTAGGGCTCGGGAAACCAATGTCTTTTTGTAATCACCTAGGAACTCATGATGAAGAGACCAGCTACAATCACCGCAGTAGTCAGCCACCCCGCCATGAAACGCGATTTGATGTGCCCGTAGGATATCTATTTATATGGTTTTTGAGCAAATAATGAGGCAATCAAATATGGATAGGGCAACAAAGGCTGCCTATCGTGGTAGCCAAATCCAGGTGTTCCAGCCATCCTGTCGTCCTATGACAATAAGCAATTTCTATGAGCGAGAAAGTTGCTTCGAGCTACAAAATGATACAATATCTGCAGAGTATCGCGGGATTCTAAGTTAGTGACAGGAAGTTACGGGAGATCATCTCTAATAATAGACGGTACGAGATTGGCGGAGGTCATAAGTACGATGGTATCAATTTATTGGAACGTGTCAGTAACGCTGCCTACCATTAAGGCTTCCACGGCGGGGCGACAGGTGCAGCTTGGAGTAGCACACCTCTTTCGTGCTCATGGGGATTATTTGTACGACGTACCAGGGACACTCCAGGGCTTGACGTCCAGTGTCACCGTTGTTTCTCTCACAAACCACTACCTGCTGAGATATCTAAGGTTGTCGAAGAACCAATACAATTAGATAGTCAGATGAGTTCCTAATTGAATGGTCGTCCTCAGAAATATGTCGATCCAGAATCGAGAACGACGAAAGACCGAATATTCAAAGAGATATGTTCACATGCCAATTTCGACGTCAAGCTGTTGGGGCATTTGGTTCTCTTTCGGATGTGCTTTACTGTGCACTCGGGATTGTACAAAGCTTTCTATCTCTGAATCTCCCGCGACAGCAGAGTGTGGGTAGAAGGGCTGAGTTGCTATGTGCAGGCCTGCATCACAGCCACGCTAGCCAGCCATATGGTTGACTCATCTTCTACGAGATACGCCCCGACAATCATGTGTAAACGCAAACTCTCTTTACGCTGTCATGACTATAATTGTGCTCATAGTGGTAGCCGCGATATTGTGAACTCCCTGCTATGGGTCTGCCTTGACAACTGGAATGTCAAACTTATGCTCAATCACTCTCAAATAGTTCTATCGGGTAGATACCATCCTTCTTTTCGATGTACATAGGAACCATGATGATCTTCCTGTGCCCCTTCAGCGTCATTCCTCAGGTCATGTGCTCGCTTATACTTCGGCTACTATTTTTAGATGATGCGCCTTGTGTTCTTTCGTTCGCGCGCCGTATGGTCGTCTTTCAACAACTCCGTATCTGGAGGTCATTCCATGGCCCCCATGCGTCCTTCTATGCATTTTATCCGTTGATGATATTGTAATGCCGTTTTTAGCCACTGCTTCTATCATGTTTGGCATATGCAGCTGTGGGGTTAATTGCATATTCCTCCTTCGTGATACGGGGTCTTTATCGCGCCCTTTGTGAACCTGTGCTTCAAGGATGGTCAGTTGGCAGCGAGCACATGGGTTGAGGTCTGCTTCTCGCTAGGACTTCAGGTCCGTCGCCCTATAAATCTTCCTTGAGTGTGCTGAGGTCTAGCAGCCCAACCAAAATGTTCTCTTCTACTGTTCGTTCTGCATTGCTCGCCGTCGCAGCATCTGCTGCTGTTGCTAACGCTGCACGCAGCATCTCCCTGAAGGTTACCGGTATGTTTCGTTCCTACTGTCATAAGCGACTCCAATCATATCATACCTTCAGGCCCGGAGTCCGTCGACACCGTTGAGAACCTCAAGGTCACCGCTACTATCACGAACGATGGCGATGAGACTCTCAAGCTGCTCAACGACCCTCTGAGCCCCCTCTCACAAATGCCAGCTGACACCTTCAAGATCACCAGTGAAGCCAATGGCGCAAAACCCGCCTTCACTGGCATCAAGGCGAAGTATGTTCCCGAGGTTGCAGCCGCACAGCAAGCCTTCACCGTCCTCGAGCCTGGACAATCCGTCGAGGTCGTACACGACTGTAAGTAATACCATAGAACTTGAGTGAATAGTTGGGCTCATGCAATATCCTAGTGTCAACGGCATACAACTTCACCGCAGCTGGCGAAGGAGCATACTCCTTTGAGGCTCGTAACCTCTTCTATCTTGTTGATGACTCTGCAAAGGTTACGCCTATTCACGCCAATGCTGAGGCCCACACTGCCCGCGTCTCTGGCAAGCTCGCTGTCACCCGGCCCAACATCCAGAAGCGCGCCTCCTATAATGGCTGCTCATCGTCTCAGCAGAGCTCCCTTGTCTCTGCAGCATCTGCCGCTCAGAGCTATGCTTCTAACGCGCTTTCATATCTCCAATCCCACACCTCTGCGACAACCCGCTACACTACTTGGTTTGGCACCTACACGTCCTCCCGCCACAGCACCGTACAGTCCCACTTCTCCAAGATCAGTGGCAACACCTTCTCTTCTTACACTTATGACTGCACTTGCACCGAGTCCGGTACCTACGCTTACGTGTATCCTAGCGAGTAAGTCTTGTTGTGCGAAAGCTTTGTGATGTCCTGCCTCACATGCTCTGACAGCTTTGGCCACGTCTACCTCTGTGGAGCATTCTGGCAAGCACCCATGACCGGAACTGACTCCAAGGTGCGTCTTTGGCTTACAAGATCTGGTGTTCTTTTGGAGTGCTTACGATAAAACTAGGGCGGAACCTTGATCCATGAGTCATCCCACTTCACTGCGAACGGTGGAACTGATGACCACGTTTACGGTCAATCTGCCGCCAAGCAGTTGGCGATCAGCTCTCCCGATCAAGCTATCGATAACGCAGACAATCATGAATACTTCGCGGAGAACAACCCTGCTCTGTCGTAGTTGACTGTAATTACAATAGCGGAGGGCTCAGATTAATCATGTGTTTTCTTTCGATCAGTCGTCATGAATGTCGCCGTAAGCCATAAGTTAAAACTGTAGGACTCCGTCGCACTCTCCATTGTTCCAAATTTTGTTTAGCATTCAACTGCGACCCTGCATCTGCAAACGTCATATAATGAGTGTGAGAACATACCCAAGTAGCTGAGCGGACGGTCCGCTTTGGCGCTACAAAAGCCTAATGGACATCGACCTTTCATCACGGTGTTCCATGTGTATCTTTTCCCTGCTCAACCTTTTTCAACCGTCCAGCTGCGCTACAGACGTGCCACGGCACTCAGCCCTTAGGAACGCCCCCTAGTACATCTCAGAAGAGTCGAAAAGCCTTTGGACGATGAAGTCCTTCATTCCCGTATCAACAGGAGTGCACATACAGCCTGAGGGGAAGCCTGGAGCCCAGGAACCGCCACACCATCACCCGCATCACTCGATACCGGCCCAAAAAGATCCAAGTTACTCTCAGTGGCATCATCATGATGTTGCGGCGTCGACTAGCCAAATGAGTCAATTGGCTTACTGGTACCCAAGTAACCCAGTGCAAGGGCACGGGCGGCCACCCAGTGGTCCTTTTGTGTTTAGTGCCCTTCCACCTCCCTTTCCTCCTGTCCTACCGCCCCTATGGGTACCTCCGCCTCCTCCTTCTCATCCTACCCTACCACCTGCACCTCCACCAAGGCCGCAACACTTTTACCATCAGCCTCTAGATTTACCCCTACAACCCCCAACACAACACCCAGTTCGAGACGAACAACGCACCAAATTTTACTCCACCCCCGCTCAAACATTGTACGACTCGCAGACCCTTCCATCACCACGTACTATGGTACCTCGGAACTTGACGCCCACCCCCACTAACCCTGAAGGACAACTTTCGCCATCGATTCAACGTGGCACTGATCAAATTGCTGCTCTTTTGGCGGAAGAAACCAGCAGAATGAGAGCTTCTTTTGAAGAGCTGATTTCGAACATGGAAGAGGAATTGATGCGAGAACGAGGTGAGAAGGAGTACCTATGGAGAAGAGTACAGGAGCTAGAGGTCGAGTTGCGCTCCCTCCGCTCCTCGTCTATGGTTCAAAAGGGAGAAGGTAGCAGATGAAAAGGTGGCCTGTCGGTGGAAGAGTTTCCAAGGTACAGCGAGCGGTCGTCGTCGAGCATTACTTTGCGGTCCCCATTTCCCGGGTTGTGGTCGCCAATACTCATCCAAGCACGCGAAGGTTCGACTATTATACTGCGTTCTCCTGCAAATTCAGACATCGACTGACATACCACTTCGCTCCATTTATCTCATCTCAAATTCAAGACAAATGTGTAGCTCGGCGGGTTCACGGCGGGCTAGGGATATTGAAATAGTAGCAGATCGAGTGTCTTGATCTGACTGCGCTCAACATTCTTTGTGAACTGGCACCTCACTTCAATTCGCCTCTTCCTATTTGGCCTCTGTCTTTTCTATCTGACTTACCTATATCATGCTCGCACTTCTACGCCAGCTTATTTCCTACTGTATCTTCCTTTCATTTCAGATCTTGCCTCCATTTATAGCCTGTTGTTTTTGATTCTTGGATCTTCCAATACACGTGACCCTTGTTCGAAAATTGGCACAGGGGGGTTGGATGCGAAGGGTGCCAGCATCCGTCTGGCAGCGAGGGGTCCGAAGTCCTTCCACCGGATTAGATAATCATAGAGTAAGATTAGGAGGAAATAAAATAACGACGACGATTCGAGACGAGATGAAGCGAGACTAACGAAACGAGATTAACGAAGTGAAACTACGAGACTAGTGAGACATCCCCATCGTAGGGACCTGGGTTTATTGTGTGCAGGTAGCCTTCTCAAATACACAAAACTACCTACTGAGTCATATGAAAATTCAAGAACATTCTAAACCAGTGGGCCAGAAATGAAGGCAACGCATTTTCATGCGTAGCCGAATTTCGGGTTCCACACAATAATGTATTGTAAATTCTGTGTAGTGGCTACAAAAAAACCAGTGAACGGAATGAGTTTTCGTCAGAAAGCAGCGTTGTCAAATACTCTGATACATTAGCGAACTGATAGTCACCACGAGTGGGACTGAGTCGAGTACTTCTTGTTCTATGCCCTATTCGGCGCGAGCAGGGCCGTGTTACTGCTACTCCCGAGGATGTAACACCTTCTTACGGGGTCTATTCTGAGACTTATGAGCCTTCCCTCGTCCGATAACCAAGAAAGGCCAAATACAAGCATGACCTCACTCCTTATTAGATCCATCTTCGCAGATCAGGAGCATGTGCACCTCAATTTTGCCCCACAACAACCGAGGTATATTTTATGTTACAGCTCGAGTCACTCGTTCATATCCGCGAGTTTAGGTGGATTTCCATAGGGGGATATGTGTGAGAGTATGTATCTATCAACTCGAATACTCTGACTGACACTTGTCGGCGGCAGGTGGTCTTTTCACTGCATACTTACAGCCTAAGCTGTAATTGTTAACCTGCCCTGTCGTCCATTACGGCTACCCGGAGTAGCGCAAATACGCCAAGTTTCCTGTTGGTGAGTGTCCGACAATGGCCCATCATGCACTTACGGTTCATGAGCTTTAGTCCCAAATTTCACGTCTCGTCATCTTCGGGGACTGGACGCCGAGCTGGCTTTATATCAGGCTTGTCCATCCGAATCAATCCCGGGTTCTGACCGCCCTTGCATACTCTCATGTCGATTGTGTGTATATGAACGTCCTCACCGTCAAGGCGCTCCGTACCTCATGTTCAACATCCCCAATCGAACACTCTTGGTCCTTACGTGCTTCCATTACTTCGATCCCTATCCTGCTCACCGCCGAAGGCCAGAAAGAAATCTCGATAAGAAAACCCCTCCTATCAAGTTATTTCGCGGGTGCTCACAGAAGGGTCCGCCACAAGAATTCAGGTAGCGTCGAACGATCCTGTCATGATGCCTGAGTTAGGTGATGGTCCATGCTTGTATGTTTGCATGTATTCGCTCTGGCCTCTCACGTCATGCGTCCGCCGAACATATCCCGAAAGCTAAGAACGCTTACTTTACGTACTTGGATGTCAATGCGACCAGCTCGCGCCGCCCCCCCAAAGCTCGCAAGTTGTCGCTGCTTGTGATTTTCTACCCGGAGGTCCCAGAAACCTAGATATCCCAATAAATTCTCGAAAGGAAGGCGCGGCGCGGCCGAGATCTATATACTCACTACTCAACACAACCTCAAGACATCACCACCCTCCGCATATGCTCGACGTACAAAAAAAATCTTACAAGATCGGAAGGCTCTCCCCTTAAGTTATCGGACCCGGCTCTTGTTCCTGGAAACTCAGAACTCAGATTAAGTGGGCACGAGACTGTAGAATCAGCACGGCTTCAACCGAGAACGCGGTCGTAGTGGGTTTCATCCGGATTCATTAGCCCATCTTTGACGGCATATTCTCAAGACCTCCGGTTCTCCCTTTGGAATGAACGATACTATAATGGACTACCGGGCGCGTACGCGCAGGGTTCCAAAATGACCAAGCGTACCGACTGGTGAGTCGCCATCATCTACGGGCAGAAGGCAGTAACTTCGGACCTAGATATTCCGGACGTCATCGTCTTCACCGTATTTTTAACCCTACGACCTCACAATCGTATTCCAACCCACTCTAGGCGTCTATAGACAAACTCAGTCCCGCCCCAAGGAACACCTCAAACCTCGGTGCAGTTTCCCGGTACATCGACACTATGTTAGCCTCCTGCTGCAGCAATAGCATATTTGGGATCATTCATCGAAACTTGGTATGGACCTGCAAGTCTGTCTTTTGATTACACACTCGGAGTAGTCACGGAGCCCGCTAACAAGGGTTCTCTCCCTGCAGCAGGTAGCAAGTGCCTTGCTTTAGTTTTTTTCTTGACGGTTATCATGGGGATGGCGGCCCGGGAACAGCAGCGAGGCTTGGACTAGTTACCAAGCTGCCTCGAGACATGGGTGGGCAGCTCTTCTCCCGAATTCCCCATGTTGGTCCTTTTCTACTACCCTAAGACGGGAGATAAATCGACGAGATTTTCATTTCCGTCAATATCATTTCCCACACACACGGCTCAACTGCTGTGTTACCGCCATACAGAAGTTCGGTGGCACAGGGGACGATTTCGACGTGGCTATATAAAGGTGACATAGTGTTCCTCCCAAACTCCCCCATCCCTCACGTTCCGCTCCTTCCACATAGTCGACCTCGTACCCGATAACTTCGGTATAGCACTTTTCCCGGTATTCTCAACACTAGCAAAGCGAGCCCTTCCGAAACTGTCCAGTGAACTAAGGTTTAAAAAATCAGATCTTCCATGTCTTTTCACAACTGTCAAGTTACGTTCTCTGGTATGGGGACAACAAACATCTCCCACAATTACTTCGCTTCCAACGACGGCGCGTGGTCCCCAGTGGATATGTACAGTGCGCAACCCAGAACGGCCTCCTGTCCCCCACCCATGGCACCTCCCTTTCCGGCTTCACAGACAACGGCCGCAACAATAAGGACACCGCCCTCCATGCCACCTACTTCTCCTTCAGTCTCAGGTGAATCTTTCATTGATCATTCGCTCAAGAAGTGCGTCAGCAACTCCAGAGAGCGACTATCAATCAATGGAGTCCGCTATCAACGCTTTTGCTTTCCCTCCTCGCCAGTATTAACCAGGCTTTCCACCTACAGAGCTTTCATCTCTAGGTGGCTCCCTCTCTGACAGGCTGCATGGTTTTCCACCACCCGATATCTCAGCTTTCCTCAATGCGGCGCCGATGGCGGAGGTAGGTCCACTCACAATAACATCTTAATAAACTGAGCCCGCCCGATCAGGATCATGTAGGCAGGAGCGAACCAAGAGCATCCATCAATTTTGACCGGGTTTGGTTTCTACCCCGCCAAGGACCAATGGACCCTTGTGAGTGGGCCCATTTGCGCCAAACCTTAAGACTAATCCAGGTATTGCTTGGTAGTTGCGCCGCAGGCAGCCCAAGCTCCCCAGTTCCCGCAGACATCTGTGCCACCTCAAATCGAAGTGTGTACACATTCATCCATAGTGTTGAAAATATCTCAAACCAATGCCTGGTGCCCAGGACAGTTACATGACATACGCATGCAGCAACCAAAATGCTTATGCTTACGTCCCTAACATGCCTACCTACCCTCACCCTCACAACATACATATTGGTGTTCCCAATTTGCTCCCAACTGGACTATCGAATGCACAGACGCCATTGTCGCCTCGGCTGCCACCGCGGCCGCTTCCACTTTGCTCTACATCTCCCATCAGTAGTGCCAGTCTCCCTATGCCAGTTCCCCAAATCCCTATTATGAGCCCAGGGTCGGCTGATGATAGGCTAGCCGAATCCACGGCCAGTGAGGACCAGAGCTGTTACGTGACCCCCCTCCCGTACCACCATAATCCGCTTCTATTATCCCCCCAGGTCCCCGCTGTTCTATTATCACAAGGGCGCGCCCTGTCCTTCCCGGCAATGGGCTAGAACTTCGAGGACATCGGGTACAGTGAGCCTATTAACACATTCTACTGACAAAGAGAGATTAACCTAAACGTTTTTCTGGAATCTTTCAGCACAATGCGTGCTTGCAGTTCTGCCACAGCACACCACCGGCTCCTGCTTGAGGCGTGCTTCTTGTATTTTGGATTTTATGTCAGTGGCGGCTTGAAGGCATTGGACTTGGATCTTCCTTTCGATTCTTGAACTTTCTTTCGACACATTTCTGTTGTTTGTACGAAATACTCGCGCCTAGCTACCTACCTTGTCTACTGACGGAGTAAATGACTTGCCTTTGGCGTATGGCATACCAATATATCTCTTTTAAGTGTGAATGGTACATCTATTACCCCTCACATGAATTTCGAAGTGGACTTTTTGAAGCTTCCACTGCACAAATAGGTGACATTGGCTGCTGCCCGGCATGCTTGAGATCGAGGATTCACATTGCGACTTCCACACCCTCTGCCTATCGATCGTTCGATGCCACAACGCCCCCCGCAGGCGTCTGGGTCCCAGTGCTATTGAACCGATTCGCATACCACACCTATGCACCTGAACCGGCCCCGGCTTCTGAACGACATGCCAATCAATGGCGATCGTGTACATATGGATGTCTTCATCATGCCAGAGGTCCGCTACTTGAACACTCTTGTTCCCTCTGTCGCATCCGCTGCGCTGGTTCCTTCCCACTCTCAGTCAAAGGCATGGATGCCGACCCCAGGGAAATCCAAGCAACAGAATCCCTCCCGTCAGTATTCACCCCAAGGCTGCAAGGAGCTCCGAACGGCCCCGCCATAATACTGGAACTTGGTGGCACACTATTAACTGCTCGTATCAGCTGGTACTCGGATTATCCGGATTCATGCATCAAATTGTATATACCCGCTCTAGCCTTCCACCTCAGACGCCCGCCGAGTCTATCCTGAAGGCTATTGACGCTCACTTCATTTACTCGGATACTGGGAGCCGGGTCCCATCTTGGTGCGGCTAGCTCTGCACCTCCCAGCACGCCACTCTGCTACTTCTTCCTGCCATTCCGTATTTGGGTTTAGGCTGACCGAACACTTTCCATGATGGGACTCATTCATCTCAGAACCTTATTTTATTTATAGATGCTAACCAGCTGAGGGCTGTAGTCACTATTTAGTCTTAGTTTACGCCCACCCCGTCTTGCCAGGACCCCTGAAAATCGGGGGGGAACCCTGAACAAATTGCGCATAAGATAATCGAAACCAAAAAGTATGGGCGCCCTGATCCCTGGCGCCGGGTTTGGATAAAAAAATGGGAGCTGCTGGGGACCCTAATCTTTTTCCGATAAAAATTGCCGCATTATCATTGACCACCTCTTGGCCACTTTTCAGATGTATACGTTCTTCCTCCCTTCTCGTGGCGTATCTTCCATTGAAATCTCGAACATATGTAGAAATGTCTTCGGTAAACGTTTAGGATTTTTTTCTTGATGGATGGCCACGTCGGAATCAGGTTTCACTGGGATATTCAAGGGTCCTGTCTTGCTTGTAGCGGTGTAGGATCTGATTATCTAGAGCACCCAGCACGTAAATTGCTTTCTAGCTCCCTGTCGTTTCCTACTCAAAAATCCCGAGAACCTATCATTTCTCAAAATTCATGAGACGAACCTGTGGTGCGGTTAGGACCCTACACCGCCTCGAGGCATCGCCCCCCTCTTGCTCTACATTAAATGCACAAAAAGCTTTTCCGTTCATGGCCGGAAAGCCGGTCCTTTCATTAATGGGACTGACTCCGTTTCTGGAAGAACATCCCCTAAGTGAGCACGAGGTACTTGTGCTGTAAAACTAATACAACGCGACGCAATTGTATTGAATAACTGCTCTGTTTGCATGTGGACCCTGATGAAAGAAGACCCGTGCAAAGATGAGATAGGCGGCATTCTATACTATGGGAAGTTCACGGTAGTGTGCAGGTTTCGTGTCCTTGGGTACCAATCAATGAAAGGTGCCAAATTGTGGGACATTGGAACGCCTGCTAACGACTCTTTGTAGGGTCCAACATGGTTCCCTCAAGTTCGGGAACATCTATGAGTTGGTCTGCGCCCAGCCCGAGTCTTGAGCGTTCAACCCAGTTCTAACATCGCCAAAGGTTCCTAGGGAACGAGAATGTTTTGACCGGGCATCCAAGGAAGGGTGCACCTGATAAGCCTCGGACTTTGAGAGTACAGGGTCAGATTTTGAAATGACAACATCTGTAACCGTTAGAAACTTCAGCTTCTAGTAGCCGCCCCTTTACTCAGCGTACAGCAAAATCCATACTTTACAAAATAGCAAAGATAAACCAAGCCAATTTCTTCACAATTCAAAACCCTGCCCTACTCATGTCCCCTCATGTGATGAAGTTGTCCCCAAAAGCCATTCCCAAACATCCCTCCCTCCGCAAAACTGATTCTCTTCCCTTTTGTATCCTCCGCATAATTCTCATAAAAGTTGTTCTGATCCTTTCCCCACTGGTACCCGCTCCCATCTCCGTCCGCACCCCCTTCACCTTTACGCCCAGGCCCATCCCAAAAGTGGAACGCCTTGCTATGAACACCATAGGATGCTGGCACGATTTCCAGCAAGTCGCCGCGTGCAATTTCGATGGCCGGGATTTCAGAAGCTGGTAGACCTATGAGGTATGCGAGGAGGCATCGAATAACAGATGCGTGTCCGATGATAAGTAAATCTTCGCTTTCGCGTTCGAGTTCGATGAGTATAGGTTCCAGTCGAACTTTGTGTTGGAACGGTGAGTATATGCGGGGCTATGACTCCAGGAACGAGACGTACCACTTAGGTCGTGATAACTCTCCGCCCTAGGTACACGATACGAATATGGATCTTTCGTAAACCTATCCCAATCCTCTGGATAGTACTTCTTGGCTTGGTCTGGCGTTAAACCATCCCAAATCCCAGGATTGATCTCCAACATCTGCGTCTTCTCCACCACCTTGATCTGTTCCGGTAATATCACCTTGGCCGACTTAGTCTGACTACTTGCATTTGAGCTAGGACTAGATCCCGACGTTAATCCATCAGCAACTGTGTCAGATATAGGGCGGATGCGTGGAGTGTTGACCGGTGCGTCGCGTGCAACTGTTCCTAGGATAGGAAGTTTGAGAGTTTTATGAGGGTTAGATACAGTGTTGGCGTTTGGTGCAGGTGAGTCGACGTGTATACCGTCCAGAGCATCTTTCTGTTCGATGGTTTCAGCTACATCGACATCGTTTTCGTCTGAGAGTGGACTGGAGAGGAATGGCCATGCGGTGTGATGAGCCCTTCGACGTGTCGATGTCCAAATCTTCACAAAGCCAATAGAATCAGTAATCGAATGACGTTCTCGAAGAAGCGTATATGTATGTGCTTACCACCAACTTGCGCTTCGCCGGATCAATACCGCGTTCTTGCAAGACCTTCATCCTCCGCGAGAGGACAATGTCTTTCAACTTTTCGGCATACTCCCAGCCAGCAGGCGAGAGATCCGAGTCGGCTTTGTATGAGTGTTCAATTAACGATTGACCTGACTACATATCATATCACGTCCATCAGGTGAGTAAAGGATGGGTGGCGCTTGAATAAGATAACTTACGCGGGCGAACCAGATGGTGCGGAATCGATTGTGGATGTTCATAAGGAAGAACACAATTCGCGACTATCCGCAGTTCATCAGTTGTATTCTCCAACGGTGTAGAGTTAGGAACATACTTGCAGGTATCCTTGGATTTTCTACAGGCGCATCCAATATCAGTCTCCGAGAGGACAAGAAGAGAGTTTCGGGCAGCATACATTAAGCAGAATCTTCTCTCCGACATTGATGATCCGGATATACGGCCAAGTGAGTTCCTCCACGGGTTCATAGTACTTTTCGTGGTCCCTGATGCGACCATAGTAATCCTCAACAGCTTTGTCTGGATCCCATCCTTTGTACTACGCGCGAAGTATCAGCAAAGCCTGGGACGACGGGGATGAGAAGGAACATACGTCTGGAGAAGAGATCTTAACACTCCGAATATTCCGTTCGATAATTTCCTGCTTATCGCAAGACGATTCTGCAAGACCACAAGCGATCAATTACGGAACCATGCGATGCAAAAATTAGACGCACCAAGGAAGATAATATGAATCCCCTTCGCATCGAACTTCTTCGCCAACGCCTCCCGTGCATCCCTCGCCCCATTATTCGCGTCATAAATCACAACTTGCCCGCCCGACTCAAAGAATTCCCAAACAAGCTTTTCACACCCCTCCGAAACTTTCTTTCTCAACGCTTCCGTCTCTGGCGACTTCTCACCTACCCGTCGGATCACGATCAGCCATTCAAATAGAAGGTGATAAGTGGGAAAAGGGCACACATACCCAATGTAAAATAATCTGGTGGCAATTTCTGTGCTCCACCCAACGTCTTTCGTCTGTAATCGCCCAAACTTACTACTTGTGTCTTCACACCCGTCCATCTCAGGTAGCGCTCGAGTGCACGCGAGATGTGCGTCTTGCCGCGTGCGGGGAGACCGACGGTGAGTACGAGGATCTTTCCGGCATGGAAGAGTAAGCCGGAGGCTGTCGTGTAGAGAGGTGCGACCATGGTGCTGGTGTTACTGTGTCGTTGGGTTGTGGATCAGCAGGCTGGACGCCGGGCTCGAGATCGGGATTCAGGATTAGGACGAAGTGTCGTCTTGGAGTTATTACAGTTGCTTAGGCTCTAGATTGCGCTTCGATAAGTGTGCTATGTCGTAGTTGTTCTGATTCTATGGGGTATGTAGCTGAGGATGGAATAGGTAGATAACCGAGGTATCATTCAGGCGCTACTCTCGCGCACTAAACCGAAGGGGTTCGCCGGTCCAGATAAGGCAGATATTAGACTATGTATTACATAATTGACAATAGTCTCATTAACAAGAATATTTATTTTTCGAATAGGAGGGTGACGTACGATCGCGCAACAGCTGAAAGAGAACACGAACAAAGAACCTGAGGAACATGCAGCAGGGTCAAAGGTGCAACAAAGACCAACGGAGGTTGGATAAGCCTCGATCGATACCAAAGCACGATGAAAAGGTAAATGAAGATATGGACGGAATGCCAATGTCACACCGCGAGCCCAAGCTCACCCGCTGCAGCCCGGTAGTCCTCCATCTCCTTGTCCAAGTCATCCTTCGACACCGGTCCCTTTTTCACATGAGCACCAAGACCTTCCGTGGTCCCAGCCAGCGCCAGATGTTTCTTCTTCAACCGCTTCGGACCTTTCTTGAATCGCACCCGTCGTGCAGGTGCAACAGGAATTCCAGTGGCAGGTTGCTGCGTCCTCTGTTGTCTACATATCATAACGTCATTAGGCTTTGTGGTGTTAAGAATAAGGAAGAGAGAAACGTACAATGTCAGTGCAGGTGCAGGTGTTGATGGCGCCGCCGCAGTTGCAGAAGCTGGGCCATCTGGAACTTTGCCTCCTAACCGGTTCAGAAGTGTTGGTGTTACTGAAGGCGGTGGTTGATCTACCGGCCCAGGAATCCCATCATATATAATTTCGACCTTGATCGGTCTTCCTAATGCAATGGAAGGGGACGCATCAGACAAAACGCGAACCGAAAATTAAGGAAGGGCACGTACGTCCATCAACAATCTTCCCATCGTATTTCTGCCTAGCGACAGCAGCATCTCCTGGCCTTGCAAATGTAACCACTGCCATTCCCTTCGACTTCCCCTGATTATTATACACCAAAAACATTTCCCTCAATGGTCCAACCGTTTTCTTGAACAACTCCTACGATCCCGACCGCAAACACGAGGAGAATCAGTACAGCCTTCTTGAACACAAAGCCACAAACTCACCTCGACTTCAAGAGCGGTAACATCCACGGGCAACCTGGATAACAAAATCTTACTTCCCACTTCCTTTCCCTTCCCCGCCACTCCACCATTTACACCACTGGTGCCATTAGCAACGTTCGCCTTCCACGCTGGCGCGGGGACGGCTTTGCTTCCCAATAGTTGCCGTTTGGGTCCGTGGAAGTTGTTAAGGCGTGCTGCGGCCGCTGCTTGCAGGCGTTGGACATGCGTTTGATTGAATGAATTTTGCATCGTGTGCGGGATGGGGTCGATTGTATGATATTAGGAGAGTTATGGAAGAAAGATACGGATGTACGTTGGAAAGGGTGCGGAAAAGACACAGTGCGAGAATATGGAGGTGGGTGGGTATGTGCAGTGGGAACGCGAGACACGAGGTGTTGGTAGTCCGAAGGCGAGTATTGAGCACTGGTTGTTGAGCGTCCAAGAGCGATGTATGGCGCTACAAGATGTTAAACTCTCGTGTGGATTGATGTCTGACGGCTTCTCGATAAGCAAACAAATTGGCGTGAAGAGGGGTCCTTAGTCAAGCGTGAACGCGTAGGTGCCTAGTCTTTAAAGGTCAAATCAACGGGACGCGCTTACCCTCAGACACAGGTTTTGTCTTGGAGCTTCAGTAATGGGAGAATGGTCAGTTGAGGCCAATATCGCAGGGTGAGAGGGGTAAAATGGTGGTCAATAATGAGGAGGACTAACGACCTTCGGTTTAGGGTCTTGTTTGTCCCAGCGGCTGTTGGCAAATAATAGTTAGGGGCGTACTTAATTTCTCAAATCTCTGATCGCGACCGGTAACCATACGCTTTTCAATGATGATATCATCTAGCTGTCTGCAAAAAATCCTCAACTTCAAGGCGCCGGAACCTTTGGACTCTCTGCGACTGAAGAACCAACAGCAGATGGCTCCGGCCAACTGCCTCCATCATCGAGGCAGGAAGTCGCATGATCCATAGAACTCTGGCGATACCACAGCTTGGAGAACAATCGCTGAAATAAAGGTTTTTAAGGGTGAAGAAGCACAGAAGCCTCGTGATATTCAGGTACATAGAATTGCCAAAGCACCAGACACACATAAAACAACTTATAGCAAAGCGATACGTTAACAATTGGTTACGTGGACTAGTGCTTACGAGGATCATACGGAATAAAAAACATTTCCTTCACCACTGGTTTCCCTTCAGTACACGGCGCCGTCTCAAGCCCACATTCAAACAAAAGGCACGTCTTTGCGGGATCCGAACCCCACATCTGGACCCCCGTTGCGAGTGATCGGCGACCCAAGATCTCATCGAGCGCATCCAAGCCGTCTCCTTTGTATTTTTCCCGGATTTCCTGATCGCGAAAGACGTCGACAATAAATAAGAATCAATGAAAACCTATTACACCATACCTTGTGGTCCGAGTAAACCTTCGGTCGTACCACGCAACGACCCTGTCCAGGCGTGAACCTGAAATGGATGACGGCCCTATCCCCTCTTATTGCGCGCCTATTCAAGGATCTCAACTGGAACTCCTTCACAGGTACCGATTGCCTGAGCGCCTCCGGGTTGGTCTACTCAGTGTTATCAGCGAGTTTAACTTTAGACCAGCTGAACTTAACGCACCTTCCACTTCTCCATCAACCAGTCGAATAAGCTCTTGTGGTGGGCACGCGTATTATGGACAGAAGTCTTAACATCGGGGTGCAAATAGCAATCGAGTTTGCTAAAGTCCGCCTTTGCAAGCAGCGCAATTCTTTCAGCGAGGGTGAACGAAGCGTCGAATTTGCGTTCCATAGCAGTCAGCAGCCGGAACCCATCATACGCTATTTTGAGCAATGCCTCGCGCGTCCGTTCCGGTTGATGTGCCCAAGAAAGGGTGATATACGACGGTCGAGGAAATGGACCGGCTTCTTGAAAATTTCAGTAATCATCATTTTTTTCAAGTGACTGTCCAGACCCACAGTCCTTATTTGCCTCCTGCAAAATCCTGAAACTAGACCGCACAATATCAGCGCCTGTGTCAAGACGTCCAACATAAAACTCATTTGACGCAGAGCGGTTTCTCAAGAAATCCGTGAAAGACGAATGAAGGAATTTGATCTCCTGGGTAGCGGCCTCCGCGTGCGATGGAACTTCAAGGACTGAGTGAAGCCGTTGCAAGGATGCATAGGCATCACCCTGTTTGACGCCAAGGAAGTTGCAGGATAACATGAAGGAAGTCGGCTGGAAAGTATTGCGCGGAAGGAGGTCAGCACACCCAAGGATGCGTTTTGTGACTTGGGTGTAGGTAGGTGGAGGGACTGCCCTCAGAACTTGCAGATACAAGTCATAAAGGCCCGACCACGGACTCCTGCCATGAGATGCAAAACCGAGCTTGTCGATCGTGGAAAGCACAAACGTCAGCTGGCTGTTCGGATTACCAACTACCGGATCGCGAATGAATTGGATAGCTGCGAAGGCAAATGCAAAGTAACCGGAAGCAGCCCGAGAAATGCCGACAATTTTGGACTCGCCTGGCCACTCCCGGGTCTGGCCAGATGGAATGAGGTCGCGGGAATCCTCGCGTATGGCGGCAAGTTCACTTCTGAGATAGAGCTCGACATCCTTCCGGGCTTCCTGCGTGTCAATTCCAATGTACTCCATCCAACACTTATGCTCAGCGCATAGCCGAGAGAAAGCAGTTTTAAGGCATGGCTCTGAACGACTCGCAATGATCCATACGAGGGGAGACTCAGGAAACTGTCGGACAAAGTCGCTGATCATCTCGACAATTTCTCGTTGAGCGCGTTCGCCCCCATCACATTCGTCCAAGCCGTCGACTAGAATCAGCCAGGGACCCGTGTTCTCACACAGTCTCTGGTGGCCAAAGGGTTCGACTATGAGTTTCCTGAATAACTCTTTGGACCCTTTGCGAGGAAGCTCGGGGTCAGCAATGATTTGATCCTTCACGTAGTCCTGATACGGAGGTATGCCGACGGCCAGCTGGTATGAAAGTGTGGGAACGAAACGTGCGGAGTCGTCACGCTTGTTCGACCTCGAGAAGAATATAGTGGCACCTAATCGCCCGGACTCAGACTCGGTATACGCCATACTTCGTATTATAGCAGTTTTCCCAACGCCGGCAGGACCGGAAAGCCATAGAATGCTCTGGTCTCGTTTCAGTCTGTGGAACCAGTGAAGGGCCTTATCTATGATATAGTGTCGAGTTTCGGGGTGGCATCGAGGAGGAGGATCTTTTGCAGACGAGTCAAAGCTCGCCCCAGAAATAGTGTGCGCAGCAAGCCGTTCCAGTGCTGGGTCATTAGCGGAAAATTCAACATCAGAACCAAAAGGGGGCTCACCGAGACTTAAGCTATCTCCATTCCAACCGTGCTGGATCGATTGTAGGACAGGGTTGTTGAGGATGAAGTTGCTCGCTTTGTAAAATATACCACTTCGTGTAGGTCTGCGGACTGGGGCTCTACCATCACGAGCTTCATCCGAGGAAAGGGTCGATGTGGGTGAAGGTGAACGGCGGCTTGGCACCAGGGAGAATGTTGGATTTTCGGCCAACGATAAGGACGGAGATGGACTGGAAGACCGCTCGGACCTTTGGGGGTCCCACCGTACTGCAACTGGCAATGTCGAGGCTCTCTTGTTTCCGGGGTATTGGGCTATGATCCCGATTGTTGGCATATCAAGTTGGTGCGCAGATGAGGTGGGCCTAGGGTCCGCAGTTGCGCAATGCAGAGGATATAGCCATGTGGCCCACGCGGTAAACTCAAGGCAAATGCGAAGCATGGAGCGTGCCACTGTGTCAACTGGAACGTGCGGAGGTCGAGTTTCCTGTCTGAGAGATACTCGACTTAGAGATGCGATGGTATTTTCTTTGGAGTTGATGACACCTCAGGCGATTTGCAGCCGGGTTCTTCTGACATGGAAGATTATGGAAGGAGTACGATGCCATTCATTTAAAGGGTACATCCCAAGATTACAGGGCCTACTAACATTGACATCAGATATCACTGTTACTATGTTGGAATCCCAAATCCGTTCTGAGCCCCGACCTCTGATCCGAGCTCTCGGGTATAAAATGTGTCGCGATTCCTTTCAGAGCATTCTTTCCTTTCACTTTGATTTGGCCACCGTTTCTCCTTAGACACGCATTTCCTTATTGTTCCTTTCACATTATTTCTTTCATGACCCCTTTGCATAGTAATATATATAAAAACTCCCATAGATAGATTCCCCCAGCCCTTGTTGTCCTATGTCAAGAGTCTGAGGTGAGTCAGAAATCATTCATACTTGTTATCTTTATGCTCATTATGCCGTAGTTATTTTCTTGTCTTTCTTACAGGTTATGGGCCCCACCCATTGCTAAACTTATTGACATATACACATCCTCCTGCATTTGCTGTCATTCACTATGTCTGTTCCCAACACTACCACTCCCTCAAATATCCTCCCTGTGAGTGTACCGAAGCTCAACCTGTCTGGTGCTAACTGGGCAATCTTCTCTCTTTGTTTCATTGCTGAGGTTGAACTCAAAGGTCTCTGGGGCCACTACAATGGCAAGTCCAAGCACCCTGTCCTTCCACCTGATGCACAAGCATCATCTAGTTCTTCATCACCTGGTGCAAACCCTACTCTGAGTGCCTCTGGGCATGATGCCAAGACATCCACCACCCCTACTGCATCATCCACACCCTCAACTCCTATGCCTGCTACACCAGTCATTATGCCCAAATTGGTTGCAGAGTGGGGTCAAAATGAGTGAATTGCAAGGTCCCTCCTATTCCAAAAGATACCTGACTCAACTCTGATGAATGTTACTTGCTGTTCAACTGTCAAAGAAATATGGGACATTGTTGTGTGGGAATACACTTACAAGGGAGCCTTTGCTCAATCCTGCCTTTGTTGAGACTTCATGGCATCCCAGTGTCCTGATAAAGGAGATGTTTTCTTGTTCCTCAATGGCCTCTGCAAAGCAAAATGAACTAGCATCTGTTGGCACTCACATTAGCAATGACAACTACCACAGTACCATACTATCATCTTTATCACAGTGGCTGGCTACCTTTGCATCTGGTCAACTTGCTGCTGCTTGCCTTCACAACTCTCCTGGTGGGACAATTGATCCTGAAGTCCTGATCATATTGATCAGTGATGAATGGGAGTGATCAAGATTGGACTGACCAAATAAGCCTCCCTCAAAGGCAGATGGTGATGAGGCCATGTATGTAGATGGTGACTGTGCTAAGGGAAAGGGGAACTGGAAGGGAAAGAGAAAGGGGAAATGCCATGAGTGTGGTGAGTATGGACATTGGAGATGTGAGTGTCCCAAACAAGGGACAAAGAAGGCTCAGGGCAGCAGGAGTTCCTCTCAGGGCAGTAGTGGGTCTGCCAATGTTGCTGAGAAGGACTGGGACAAGTCCCTGGCTGTTGAGACTGAGGAGGTGCTGGATGTAGATGAACCAGATCAGGGAATAGTTGATGACAATGCCAATTGGGTTTCAGCAACTGTTTCAATGGAGGTGGATGAGTTGGAGGGGGAGTGGTGGGCTGACAACTTTGCCAATGAAACTGAAGACATGGTTGATGTCTGTGACATGAGTGACAAAGAAACCATGGCTAGGCAGGTTCAAGGACCACTCACCTCAACATGAGTCAAAATCTTCAACTCTGGAACCTCACATCATATTACACCTCACTATGATACATTTGTCACTTTTGAAAATATTTCCCCTTGGCCTCTTTGTACTGTGAATAAACAAAACCTCAGTGCCATCAGAAAAGGAGACATTGTGTTGGATGTACCAAATGGGTCAGTGACATTGCAACTGAGACTTACAGAAGTCTTGTATTCTCCTGAGGTGGGATATCTACTCATCTCTATTGGGCACCTAGATGAGGTAGGTTTCACAACCACCTTTGCAAATGGCAAATGTGTCATCTGAGATTCAGGTGGAGCACATGTTGCAGAGGTCCCTTGCAATGAGAATGGACTGTACAAAATCATAAGAGAAGTTAAAGGGGTAACTGAAGATGTTAATGCAGTTGGGGACACACTTACCCTAGATCTAATCCATCAGTGCCTTGGTCATATTGTGCCTTCTGCAGCTCAGAAGCTAATAAATGATGGAATGGTTACAGGTCTATAGTTAGAGTTAGTCAGAGGGGAAGATTACTTTTGCAAGTCATATGTGTTTGCAAAGTTAATGCAGAAGGCTGTGGCAAAAGAGCACCAGGGTCTGGGAGCAAAGGAGTTTGGAGAGGAGATCCATTCAGATGTCTGGAGTCCAGTGCCAGTAGAAACCAAAAAGGGATGGAAATACTATGTTACCTTCACTGATAATTATTCATAATGGACCCATGTCAAGTTCCTGAGTGCAAAATCAGAAGTCTTTGGAGCTTACAAGACTTTTGAAGCCTGGTGTGAAATGTGGCACAAGACTTGAATCAAAACCCTCCATTCTAACCACAGTGGTGAGTACACCAGCAAGGCCTTCCAAGACTATCTCAAGTCTCAAGGTACTCATATCAAGCTAACTGTCCATGATACCCCACAACAAAATGGTGTTGCTGAGTGTTGCAACTGCACAATCATGGAATGTGTACAAGCAATAAACCATGTTCCTTGCCTCCCCAAAACTTTCTGGGCCAAAGGTGTTTGGCATATTGTTTGGTTGATAATCCAGACTGCAACTAAAGCTGTTAATGGGAAGACCCCTTTTGAAATCTTATATGGGAAGAAGCCAGATTTGAGTGAGCTGTGGGAGTGGGGAGAGGTTTGCTGGGTGTTGGATACAGATGGTAATAAGTTAGATCTATAGGCCAAAAAGGGGCATTGGTTGGGTTTTGATGAGAACAGCAATGGTATGAGGATTCTTTATCCTGACACCAATACTGTGCATATAGAAAGGAACATCATTTTCAGAGACCTGAATCTCAAGGGGGAGGAAAGATCATCAAGTGAGATTTGTCATATTCAACTGAACATACCTTTGAGCAATTGCATTCCAGCTACAGCTGAACAAATACCCACACCTGTCCCTACTAACTCTGGCATGCCCACAACTAATTGTGCACCCACAATTAATCTTGATCCCATTGATACTGACCCTCCCATTCCTAGCATTAACTCTCCCATTGTCAACATTAAGCCCCCTGTAGAGTATTCACATTGATCTCACAATCCAAGTGCCAAGGCATGCAACATTCTTGAGGGTTGTACTGTTACCCTAGCCAAAGAAGAGAAGTGGGAGGAAGTATGGACATTTGCCATGGAAATGAAAGGAATGGAGCCATTGGAGCCAAAGAACTTGCAGGAGGCAATGAAGAGGGCAGATTGGGTTTATTGGAAGGGTGGGATGGATGAAGAGTATACAGTGCTAAAAGAAGCAAATATGTGGGAACTTATGGATCTACCCCCAGGTGCCAACCTTGTCAGCTGCAGATGGATCTTCAGGGCCAAAAAAGGAGCATTGGGCACTGTAGTTCATTATAAGGCCCATCTGGTGGCTCAGGGATTCTTCTAGGTCCCATTCAATATGTATGTGCCAGTTGCCAAGCTCACCTCCATATGAGCCATTCTCACTCTCACTGCTACCCATGATATGGAAATCCTGGTGGTATTTTCTTTTGCTGACTAGATACAAGGACCCATCACTTTTGAGAATTACAATACACAATGGCTTACTCAACAAGAGAGGCTAGCTTTACATGGCACTCCAGACATTCACTAAGGGATTTTGTCTTTCTTCTTTCCTATATAAATTACACTTGCCTTGTAGCTAGCTCCTTACTCCCTTCCCCTCTTTATTCCCATTTATCTCTCTCTTGATTGTAATCTCTATATTCTGTGTTGGTTGCCTCATCAATAACTCCCTCACTCCTCTCCTCTTCTCTCTTTCTTCTGCTTTTTTTTTTTTTTCTCTTTTCTTCTTCCTTTTAGGTTTCAGCTCTTGGGACTGCTATCATGCACCCATTTGTAGTAGCTAGTCTATTGCAATAAATATTGATTTAAAAAAAATGATATGGAAATCTACCAAATTGATATCAAGGGGGCTTTTCTCAACAGAAAGCTCACTGACAATGAGGTGATTTACATGTACTGACTGTCTGGGTACAAAGACCCAGACCATCCAGAAAAAGTGCACCACCTCAAGAAGACCATCTATGGACTCAAACAGTCAGGGAGGCAATGGTACCAACACCTATGTAAGATCCTAGTAGATATCCTAGGATTCATGCATTCAGAAAATGACCCATGTATGTTCTTTTTCATCACTACTCCCAACCTCACCATCATTGCTGTTCACATCAATGACTGTACTCTCATGGCCACTAAAATCATGCTTATCACTTGGGTGAAGAAACATATTTCTGAACATGTGGAGATCACCAACTTAGGGTAAATACATTAGCTCTTGGGTATTGAAGTCAAGAGACTTTGAGAGGAAGGCAAGTTAATGCTTTCTCAATGCTCATACATTGATGCATTGCTTCAGTGTTTTGGCCTTGAGGATACAAGGCCAGCCAGTTCCCCTATGGACCCCTCCATTCATCTCACATCTGATCACTCTCCCAGACTGCAGCTGAGATCACACACATGTCTTACATCCCCTATCAAGAGGCTGTCAGTACCCTAATATATGCTTCTCTCAGTGCTCATCCTGACATTGCTTTCACTGTTCAAATTCTCTCATGCTTCTCTAAGAACCCTGGTGAAGCTCACTGGGAAGCTGTTAAACATGTGTTTCAGTACTTGAAGGAATGTGTGACCTCTGGCTTACATATGGCAGTTCCAATGTAGAGTTGCAAGGTTATACTGATACTAATGGGAATATGGCTGAAGATCATTGTGCTACTTCTGGTTATGCATTCATCATTAACAGTGGCACCATCTCTTGGAGTGCCAAGTGTCAAGAGCTCATGATGCTCTCCACCACCAAGTCAGAATATGTAGGTGCAACCTACACTGCAAAGGAAGCCCTGTGGCTTTGCTCATTCATTGCTAAAGTTTTCTCCTCCCAATTTGACACTACTCTCCTTTTCTCCAATAATCAATCTGCCATCACCCTTGCTTGTGACCAGCAGTTTCACACTCACACCAAACACATAGATATTTGGCACCATTTCATTTGCTGGGTCATTGAGGAAGGCAAGCTTTGCCTCATTTACTGCCCCACTGAAGATATGGTTGCAGATATATTTACCAAGGCTCTTCCCTCACCTAAAGTCAAACACTTTGTGTAAAAACTTGGACTCCACAATTTGAGGGGGAGTATTGGGATCCCAAATCCATTCTGAGCCCCAACCTCTGATCTGAGCTCTTAGGTATAAAATGTGTCATGATTCCTTTCAGAGCATTCTTTCCTTTCACTTTGATTTGGCCACTGTTTCTCCTTAGACATGCATCTCCTTATTGTTCCTTTCACATTATTTCTTTCATGACCCTTTTGCATAGTAATATATATAAGAGCTCCTGTAGATAGACTCCCTCAGCCCTCATTGTCATATGTTAAGAGTCTGAGGTGAGTTAGAAATCATTTGTACTTGTTATCTTTATGCTCATTACACTGTAGTTATTTTCTTGTCTTTCTTACAGGTACTATAACTCAGCTCTCATTGTCATATGTCAAGAGTCTGAGTTATTTTCTTGTCTTTCTTACATACTATCCCCTGGCAGCTGCTATCTGCCCATTAGGTAAATACATAGTCATCTGCCAGTACATTGGCAATACTGAGTTGTTACTTGCTCACTACTAATCCAAAAGTAGCAGTTAGCCTTGTTCTGATTTTGCAACAACAATGTTGGGGTCCTCACCTTCAAGAGGCTCAGATATCTCCAAAGTGAGTGGTTCTGAGCCTTGCAGAATCACCAACTTGAAGCCTTGCACAACCAGTTCCTTCAAGCAGCATATAGAATATTCATTCTACTTCACATTAGGGGGGAGCTTCAGACAAAATGGCCCTGTTGCTGTTCTTACCACATGAAGCTTCTCCAACATTTGCATAATTCTGGACATCAATATCATAGTCTAGATGTCCATGGAAAGAAGCTTTAGGGCTGTCAGGACCCTCAGACCCTCTTTAACAGAGTGATCAATGACAAGCAGGTGAGGCCATCTATCTCTACAAACAAGTGCCACTATGGGATGGCCAATCACACCTAGAACCTGGCTGGCAGTGGCAGGAGAGAAGTTCACCAAATGAAGATTTTCAGGGTGAAGAAGTGTGGCAAACATGGCCTTTAGTGTTGAGAAGGAATATGAAGTGGCAAAGAGCACAAGTATGTTGAGTGTCACTGGCAACTCTGAGAAGAAACTGCTGAGTGCTGAGCTCAACTGTGTTGCTGCAAAGTCACTGCTCATGGAGAGTGCAGTGTCGGGGTTTCCAAACCACAGCAGCACTTGTAGTCAAGGGAATCAGAAATGTGCTAGGAATGCATGAGCCCATGAACTTGTGGCAGAATTGTCAATCCATCAGAGATGGAGCAAGTTCTTGTGGATAATCATTCTGTTCAATGAAGGCATTTCATCATCTGCAGCACCATACAGTGCACACAGACTCCCATAGGTCTTGTAGCAAACCAGGTTGGGGCATTGTACCAAGGCCATAACAAATGCCTTTGCTGGCATGTGTTATGGACTTCACTTCGTGTCCATTAAACTCTCAGAGCCTTGGTTACAACCCAGATTCTGTGGATCATATTCAGTTTAACCTTTCTTCCATTCCCATCAGATATCTTTCCTTGTAAATACTTTTCTCCATCCCTGTTCCTTCCGTTATTTCCCTTATCAGATCTTCTATCCAATTATCTCGTGTTTTTCTGTTTATCCATGGCTTTTCCCTTTACCCTTGATTATCATCCACTTATCTTGGTTTTTCTGTTATCTGATGTTTCACTTCTGCCCTGTCCTTTCAGATGTCCAGATGCTTTGCAGATGGACTCCCTATTCTGGTATCTTCACTGTGGTTATCAGTTCACATGTTTCTTGTATTCTCCTTTGAGTAGTTACTATTGTTTCTCACTTAACTACTACTCTCTGGACTTTATCCTGACTGCTAGTATATAAGTAGGATCACTACCATTTGTAGTCCTCAGTCAGAATATCAACTTAGATCTTTCTCCTCTCTCCTGCTTGTCCACTACAAGTCTGCCCCTCAGTCCAGGCTTGTCCTGTCTTGTCTGTTCTCTGTCTGCTCGTCTGCTTGAGTCTGTAGTTGGTCAAGTGAGGCCACCATGGTATCAGAGGGGCACAACACATAAGTTGAAGCCAAGGCCTCAACCCCGTATCTGTGTGTGTCTGCCCTTGGCTGTCCATGGTCTGCCCCCATCTGGAGTCAGTTCTTAACAATATATTCTGACTCAGACCTCTGGTATCATTCCAAATTTTTATGCCATCTATGACATGTAGTGCTGCACAAGCTCAAGGAATCACCATTCCAGAACCTGTTCTCCCCCACACAAATCATGAATTCTCTTCAACTCCCACTCCATACCAATCTTCTTCCACCATGTCTTCTACTATGGTTACTACCAAGTCCAGAACTCAAAATCAAACCTCTGCTGGGTACTCTCAAGGAAATTCTAGTGGCCCTCCAGACCCCAGAGATGAGGGTGGTGATGGTGGCAATGATCCTGGTGAGGACGACAATGAAAATCAAGACCCCCAGGAGATGTTAGCCAATGCTCTCGGCCATCTCTCCCGTACCCTCCATTCCTTGGAGCATAGCAACTCCATTGGCCCAGCAAATCCCTCTCACATGAAGGTCTGAGAACCTGACACTTTCAATGGTTCAGACCCTCTCAAAATCCACCAATGGGTCTTCCAGTGCCACCTCTATTTCACTTCCAATGCACATCAATTTGCAGAAGATTCTTCCAAAATCTGTTTTGCTATCATGTATCTGTCTGGCACTGCTCTTGACTGGTTCCAAACCATTCTTGGGTCCAAAGATCTTGATTGGTCCAACCACAAGCTTCTCAATAACTGGGAAGTCTTTGTCAGAGAAATAGAAACCTGTTTTGGACTTGCAGACCCCACTAGAGAAGCCACTGAAGAGCTGGACTCTCTCCAGATGGCTAGTAACCAACCTATCCTCAAATATGACCTCGAGTTCAACCACCTGGCTAGTTTGGTTGGGTGGCCAGACCCAGTCCTTTGCCATCATTATTATAGGGGTCTTCTGGATCATATTCAGGACTTGATTGCCACTCAGGCAGAGGGTAAGCCCAACTCCTTGGATGAAATGAAAAGGGTTACTAGTCTTACTGACCAATGTTACTGGGAGTAGCAGCATGAGTGTAAGTGTCATAGTGACTGCTCTGTGCAGCCCCCAAAGAACAACCCTAATCAGAAGAAACCTGGCAATTCATCCAACAACAATAATCAGAAGCCTAACCCATCCTCCACCAAATCCCCTCCTAATTCCTCTCAGTCCAGCAATTGTCTGAACTCATCCAGGAATGCTCCAAAGTCATCTCTGGGTAATAAACTTGGCCTGAACGGCAAGCTCACCCCCCAAGAATGCTAATATCGCTTTGACAACAACCTCTGTATGTTCTGCAGTGATGCTAACCATCGGGTAAACAACTGCCTATGCAAGGTGTCTGGATCCAGACCTCCTCTGGGTCCATCTGCCTCCAATCAGAAGGCCAAAGGTCAGCAGGCTCAAGCCCAAGCTGAGGTTCCAGTGAAGAGCCTCTCTCCTTTGAATCCCCTGTCAGGTTCAAAAAAATAGAGGGTGGTCCTCAGGACTCTGCACAGACTGGGGACTACGTTGAACTCATCTGTGCTACAGAGAGTTTCTGACTTAACACATCTGCTCTTTCTGACCCTCATGCTCTTCATGTTCCCCTTTCTTCTCCATCTTTTGCTCCTTTGTCTGCCTCCAATCTGCCTTTGTCTGATGGTACTGTGACTGCCTTGGTGGATAGTAGTTCCACACATTGCTTCATTGATTCTTCCCTTGTTCATGACTGCTCAATTCCTATGTTCCATGTTGCTCCTGTAGAACTTCAACTTTTTGATGGCTCTTCAAACTTGTATATAACTGAACTAGTGAAAATCCCTGTTACATTTCCTACTGGTGAATCAATGACTTTGGACTTCTATGTTGCTCAGTTGGACTCGTCTTGCTCTGTGGTTCTTGGTCACAACTGGCTCACCCACTACAATCTGTTGATTGACTGGGTCTCAAACAGTATCTCTTTCTAGCCACAGCAACAAGTCTTTCCAACCCCTGCTCTGACTCTCCATGCCATGCTTTCTTCTGTGTTTCTAGTCCTTCCAGATCTGCCTTCCTCCACTTCTGATCACATTAGTGTTGCCATGAGCTCGGCTCAAAGCTGAGAGCCAGCTGAGCTGAGCCAATATTTAGCCGAGCAAGCAAAACTCTTTGGCTTGTGGCTCAATAGTGAATAGCTCAGCTCCCAAGCTGCTCAATTCAGGGCTCAACTGGCTTGAGCTGGTGATTAAAATAACTAATTTAGGTCAAATAGCAGGTCCATGAGAGTGGATGAACAGAATATACTATGTACTCATACTTGCAACCTGCCTGGATGTAGTTGTCATCCAGCAGGACTGGCTACATGTTTCTGCATGAGGATACCCTAATTGTATTACTTCAGAGACATGTGTTATTGATAAGCAACATCTCGCTACTCCTTGTTCATAATGCCAACTGTAATAGGTGACTGATGAGTCAGATTATTGTGCAGAAACTGTACTATTATGAAAATTGAGACAGGATGAGAGGTTTAACACACATATATACAGCCTTCAATCATGTAAAATTGCATATCATTGAGTTCAACCACCTTTAAAAGAGCTCAGTCAGAAATGCTGATTGTCTGTCATTCTGTGCTTTCCTTTGGTTGACTAGTCATGTGACCTCCAGCACACCCTGCCTTTGTTGATGCAGTCATGGCCCATGGTCAAGCTTGTAAACCACCTCAGCAGGTAGCTCAAACTCAACGTCAGACTCGTAGCACTGCAAATAACAGTGAAGTCCAAGCTGTACTGCCCAATGGTGCCATACAGACACGATTTCAGGCTCAACTTCCAGGTATGTGTGTTGTTATCATGGAAACAAGCATCATACTCAAATTTCTTGTATCATTACAGGCTACACAGATATTCCTTGGCCAGAGGTGACACCTCTTGAGTCCACCACTCACCTGGAAACTGCACACCCAGCATTGGATACAACTCCCCAGCCTGTAGCACAAACCAATCATGATCTCACTGGCCCAATGGTGATCAGTACTGTTGCACTGCAGACACCTGTGGGATTGACTCATCCCTCTTGTGGTGGTCCTATACCAGCATTGAGTGTGACTGCTATACACATGCCTGTATATCAACCTGACTTCAGTGCTCTAGGGTTGGGATCCAACACTGATCCCTTTATCCATGTTCACTTTCCAGACCCATCCACCCAATTGCTTGCAAACACTCAGGCAATTTTTGTCCAAACTCCACATTGCCTCAATATAATGACCATTCCTGTCCGCAACAACCTTCTGTTGACAGTTGACTTTCCTTCAACTCCTGCCACCATTTGCCAAGGACTTGCCACTATCGATGAAATGTCTGATGATGATGATGATGATCCAGAGCCTGACTTACCTCCACAACAGCCAGTCTCATGGAAGGTGGCTAAAGCTGATGATGTCTGGATGTTCTTCCACTCTGATTCATGAACTAAGGAACAGTTCTATGTAATGTGTGAGTATGTTTGTGCTCTTATCTAATGACTATCTAATCCATTAATGATATGTCCCATGTAGGACACAGGCTGTGAAAGATCCTGACTTCACAGTGCTCAAGTACTCTGGGTCAACAGGGACAAATATTCTCCAATGACATCTCTACAGGTACCACCTCAAGGAATGGGTTACACAGTGTGATGAGAAGAAGCTGGTGATCAAT